>JAWQFJ010014651.1:0-27112 GCA_034096865.1 Theodoxus fluviatilis | reverse complement strand
CCGAGTTTTTTCGGTTCTGTTTTTTTAAATATTTGGGTTTGTTTAAAAGTGGTGTTGGTTTTTAGTTGTGTGTTTGGTTGTTTGTTTAAATGGTGTTAATATGTTGTTTGTGTTGTTTTGTTGGGTTGGTGTTTTGTTAAGTGATTGTCTGTGTGTTTTTATGTGTGCGGTGTGTTGTGTGTGTTTTGTCTTTGTGTTGTTTGTGTGTGTAGTTATTTGTTCTTGGTGTGTTAGTTTTCGTGTCGGTGTTTTTTGGTAACTGTGTGGGTTATTTTGGTTGTTTTGTTTGTTTTTTGGTGTTGTAAGTTTTTTAGTATGTTTTGTTTGTGTGTGTTTTATATTGGTGCCTTAAACGTTGTTGGTGAATGTGGTTTATGTGTGTCGCCTAGTTGTTCTTTGTGGGTTGTGCTTTGTTGTTGGAAATGTTTTTTGGTTTTGCTGTGGTGTGTTTTGTTGGTTGTTAGGTTTGTGTTTTTGGGTGTATGGTTTGTGTACACGTTGTTTCGGATTGTTGTTGTTGGTTTTGTGTTGTGGTTTTTGTGTTGTGTTTTTTAGGTTTAACTGTGTTTTTGTGTTTGGGGCTGCGTTAACTGTAATGTGTTTTTTTACTGTGTTGTTCAGTGGCGTTTGTGTGGTTGGGTGTGTGTTTTGGTGTGGTATGTTGGTGTTAGGCACAACGGTGTGGGTAGTTAAACTTGTGTGAATGGGGTATTTGTTGTGCTTGTGTAGATTGTCAATGTGTTTCTTTTGAGTTTTTGTTTTGGTGGTTGGGTTGTCTTTTCGTTTTGTGTGGTTTTTGGTGGTTTTTTTACTGCTGTTTATTGGGGACGTTTTCGTTTTGGGTAAAAAGTCGGGTTGTTTTGGTGTGTTTGTTTGGTGTGCCCCGTGTTTTCGGGGGTTTAGGTTGTATTTTCTCTTGGTAACGGTTGTTCGTTTTTTGGGTTGTGTAAGTTAGTATCTTGTGGTGGTGGGGGTTTTGTTCCGCCCGTTGGCTTTGTATTGGTTTTGGGTGTGTCGTGGTTTGTTTATGTGCTGGGTTCTAGTGTTTTTCCGTTTTTTTTTCGAATGTTTGTTTGTGTATAAAGTTATTTTCTTTTGTAAAGTGATAAAATTTCGGTTATTGTGTGTTTTTGTTGTGGGGCGTAAGGTGTTAATTTGTTCAGTTTCTTTGTTTTTTTAATGCGGGGTTTTATTTTTTGCATTTTTTTTGTGTTTTGTTTTTGTAAAGTGGGTTATGGGTTTTTGGTGTTAGTTCGGGTTTCAATTGGTTGGTATGTTGTTTTGTGTTTTTTGTATAGTTATAGTTTTTTTTTTTTTTCGTGTTTTTGGTTATCGCGTGGTTGTTTTAAGTTTTGTATTTTATGGTTTTTTTGTTCGGTGCTGGTCTTTTGGTGTTTTGCTTGTTTTTTTTTTTTACTGGTTTGTCTTGTGTTATTGTTGGTTTTGTTTTTTTTAATGTTTTTAATCTTTTTGGTGTTTCTTTATGACCGTTTTGTGTTTCGTGGTAAGGTGGTTGTTTTTGTTTAAATGTTGTGGCTGTAAATTTAAGTTTTTTGGTTGCTGTATTTAATTTTTTTTTTACTGTTTAAAAAATTCGATTTTGGTGTGTTAAGCCTTTGTGGTGTAACCCGTTTTGGTTGGTGTGGGTAACTGTTTGTTAATGTTTGTTGGTAGTGGTTTTAAATCGTTTTGTGTCGGTTGTTTTAGATTTTATCCTCTCTTTTTCTGATTAAGGTTGCGGGGTGGCTTTTGTGGTGTAATGTATTGGCTATGTGTGGGTTTTTTGTTTTTGTTTGTTGTCGTTATGTATGTTTGTTTGCGTTCTAGTTTGTGTTTTTTGGTTTTTTTTCTCTTTTTGTTTCTTTGTTTCTGTGTGTTTGGTAGGGGTTTTTGTTGTTTTAATTGTATCTTTGTCTAAAATTTTGTTTCCGGTTTTCTTTCGTTTTAATTTCGTATTAAACGTGTTGTTGATTTTTAAATGGTGTTTTGCTTTTTTTTATTTTTGTTTTTGGTTGTTGTTTTCCTGTTGTTTTATTGTTTTGTTTTGTATAATTGTTTGTTGTTTGTAAGAGGCTGTTCTTTCTTTGGGTTGGTTTGCTTTTCGGTTAATTCTTGTGTTTTTTGTGGGTTGTGGTGTAGTTTTGTTTCAGAAGTTGTTGTTTCGTTATGTTGGTTGGGTTATTAGTTGTTAAGTGTGTGGGGTTTTTTGTGGTTGGTTTTAATTGTTTCTCTTTTGTGTTAGTTCGTTCTTGTGCGTTTTGTGAGTTTGGTTTTGGTGGTGTTGGTGTAATTTGGGTAAGGGTTGTGTTGGTTATTTTCGGTGGTTCTTTAGGGTGGTTTTTTTTTGTTAGTTTTGTTTGTTTTTGTTTGTTTTCTTAATTTTTCTGTTCCGTTGTTGTAAAGTTATGTTTATTTTGTTGTGGTTTTGTTTTTTATTTTTGGTTGAGGTTTTGGGTTCGTTTTTTTTGTGGTGTTGTTTTTGGTTTGGGTTTGGTGTGTTCTTTTCTCTTTTTGGTGGTTTGTTGTGTGGGTGGTTTAGTTGTTGTTTTGTAAAATTCTTTTTTGCGGTTCTTTGTGTTTTTTTTTAGTTCTTTTCCTATTTTCTTTCTTGTGTTTTGTTTGTATTTTTGTTTGATGTTGGTTTTTCCGCAGTTTTTTTGTTGGTTTAGTTTGTTTTTTTGGTAATTGCTTGTTGGTAGGGGTTAAAGGGGTTTGTATTTTGTTTTGTTTGTTTTATTTTATGGTTTTTGGTTGGGTTTTTTTTTTTAAGTGGTGTTTGTCTTTTTTTGTTTATTGCTGTAGGTTAGTTGGGCGGTCTAAAACTGCTTTTCCACGGGTCACTATTTTCCACGCTACAAGGCCAGGTATGAAATGGCAATCAAGCGCCTTCAGGAGCAAACTCGACTGAGAAGTCCCACGAGCACACAAATGTGGGTCTTGCGGTGGTACATCCAACTCTGGACAGATCGGTCGGAAGAATTTAAGCGATCACTTAACAGCTTGGGTCGCCTAAGCGTAGTTTTCAGTCGTTAGAGCAAATTGTCAATTTATTTACTTATTCAAAAGCTTTTATTTAGATTTCTCCCTTGTTTTTCATACTCAATCGACTTATTTAAGCCGCCGAATCTAGAGAAATGTGAGAACCGAGAGACACCAACAAATCTTCATGTGCAGGTAACCACCTAACATTCCCATTGAGGAACCTGCGCAAAAGTGTAACGAGCCACCTTTCCGTACCAATCCTTGTGAACTACAACGTTCTGTTGCTCCAACAGCTGTCGTAACCAGGGTTTCTGCGACAAACAGTGTAGCCTAAGGAGAAGAGCGCGTTCTTTTGAACACCTAGACAAAAGTGGGTGCCTCAGCAAGCAAGGCAGCCCTTAAAACTGACAAAGAGGAGCGGTCTTACAACTTTTTCCAAGCAATTCTCTTGCAAGTAGGTCGGTTTTCGGACACGAGAAAATCGTTGTTTATCATACGGCTCATCAGCAAATACATAGAGACCTGTTCTCTATTTCATCGTGTTCGTTTTTCCTTGTTCCCACAGGGCATATGCGACAAATTTTCTTGTGAATTAAATCAAACCCCATTCCTTGCAGATCGAATTCGACAATGCAACATTCAATGGTATGCACACAAGTCACCAGAATGATTCAAGATTTTTTTTCGCAGGCGACATCGTATGCTCTACTACAACCAACATATGCACTCACAAGAATTCTTGTAGAGCGGCCATATCTCCCCTTTAACATATTGTTACTGAAAAATGCGATCGATAATGAAAAATGAGAGCCAACTGCTCGCATCCAAACACAGTACAAATCGAACGCCCCTTCAAACAATGGAGCCACGGACACTTCACACGAAGCACCCTGGGCCCATCCTTGAAGAAATCCCTGAGAAATTCACTTTCACAAGGGACAAGAGAACAGGATGAACCCTTGACTGCACGTATTTGACCTCTCTCTCTCTCTCTCTCTCTCTCTGCTCTCTCTTTTACTCTCTCTCTCTCTCTCTCTCTCTCTCTCTGCCACCCTAGGTCATAACTTTAGGAGCACGTCAGCTATATTGGTCAATCACACTAAGTGAGTTGCTGTCTGCAGGCAGAGAGTGTTTTGCTGCGGCATATGTCAAAGCCTTCGCCACCAAAGCACATGACCACGCAAGCCTCTCGCTCATTCCTCGTCTCCTGAGTCACTCTCCACATTGGATTACACAGAACTGACTTAGCGTAGAACGAAAGGGGAGGCAGATTTCTGGGAAAAGGCTGATGCAACATCCGCTTCCATTTCGGAAAAACGCCCCATCCCTTCATTCGTGTCTCCTTCCTCATTTGCTTTGCATCTTGCTTGTATCAAACACCACGCTGAGCATGTAGCTCTCTCGTTTCCTTCCTCGTTCCGTGCTGGCTGTCGCAGGAACGACATGCTCAGCGTGGTGTTTGATACAAGCAAGATGCAAAGCAAATGAGGAAGGAGACACGAATGAAGGGATGGGGCGTTTTTCCGAAATGGAAGCGGATGTTGCATCAGCCTTTTCCCAGAAATCTGCCTCCCCTTTCGTTCTACGCTAAGTCAGTTCTGTGTAATCCAATGTGGAGAGTGACTCAGGAGACGAGGAATGAGCGAGAGGCTTGCGTGGTCATGTGCTTTGGTGGCGAAGGCTTTGACATATGCCGCAGCAAAACACTCTCTGCCTGCAGACAGCAACTCACTTAGTGTGATTGACCAATATAGCTGACGTGCTCCTAAAGTTATGACCTAGGGTGGCAGAGAGAGAGAGAGAGAGAGAGAGAGAGAGTAAAAGAGAGAGCAGAGAGAGAGAGAGAGAGAGAGAGAGGTCAAATACGTGCAGTCAAGGGTTCATCCTGTTCTCTTGTCCCTTGTGAAAGTGAATTTCTCAGGGATTTCTTCAAGGATGGGCCCAGGGTGCTTCGTGTGAAGTGTCCGTGGCTCCATTGTTTGAAGGGGCGTTCGATTTGTACTGTGTTTGGATGCGAGCAGTTGGCTCTCATTTTTCATTATCGATCGCATTTTTCAGTAACAATATGTTAAAGGGGAGATATGGCCGCTCTACAAGAATTCTTGTGAGTGCATATGTTGGTTGTAGTAGAGCATACGATGTCGCCTGCGAAAAAAAATCTTGAATCATTCTGGTGACTTGTGTGCATACCATTGAATGTTGCATTGTCGAATTCGATCTGCAAGGAATGGGGTTTTGATTTAATTCACAAGAAAATTTGTCGCATATGCCCTGTGGGAACAAGGAAAAACGAACACGATGAAATAGAGAACAGGTCTCTATGTATTTGCTGATGAGCCGTATGATAAACAACGATTTTCTCGTGTCCGAAAACCGACCTACTTGCAAGAGAATTGCTTGGAAAAAGTTGTAAGACCGCTCCTCTTTGTCAGTTTTAAGGGCTGCCTTGCTTGCTGAGGCACCCACTTTTGTCTAGGTGTTCAAAAGAACGCGCTCTTCTCCTTAGGCTACACTGTTTGTCGCAGAAACCCTGGTTACGACAGCTGTTGGAGCAACAGAACGTTGTAGTTCACAAGGATTGGTACGGAAAGGTGGCTCGTTACACTTTTGCGCAGGTTCCTCAATGGGAATGTTAGGTGGTTACCTGCACATGAAGATTTGTTGGTGTCTCTCGGTTCTCACATTTCTCTAGATTCGGCGGCTTAAATAAGTCGATTGAGTATGAAAAACAAGGGAGAAATCTAAATAAAAGCTTTTGAATAAGTAAATAAATTGACAATTTGCTCTAACGACTGAAAACTACGCTTAGGCGACCCAAGCTGTTAAGTGATCGCTTAAATTCTTCCGACCGATCTGTCCAGAGTTGGATGTACCACCGCAAGACCCACATTTGTGTGCTCGTGGGACTTCTCAGTCGAGTTTGCTCCTGAAGGCGCTTGATTGCCATTTCATACCTGGCCTTGTAGCGTGGAAAATAGTGACCCGTGGAAAACAGTTACCGGAAGTCATCGCAGAGTTATCTGCTCGGGACGTGCTGAAAATTCAACTGTAAAAAGAGATGACACCCGCCACTCCGCCTGACTGACTTCGCACGCCCGGGGAGTTATGCTAAGATCCGGCCGCGTTAATATATCTGCGTTTTGTGACAAACGTCTTGCTCGGCGGTACTGTACTCCATGCACCTTAACGGTCCGCGTGATTCGGGTGTAATCTTAAGCTAAACGACGTTTATTGGCGCTGCTGAAATGGTCGAAGTCGGAAACATTCGGAACGTCGTTTAGCTTAAGATTACACCCGAATCACGCGGACCGTTAAGGTGCATGGAGTACAGTACCGCCGAGCAAGACGTTTGTCACAAAACGCAGATATATTAACGCGGCCGGATCTTAGCATAACTCCCCGGGCATGCCAAGTCAGTCAACGGTCGCGTTTTATAAAACCAGACTACAAATAGACTACAGGGAGGTGACTCCCATATTATTTCCGGCAGGGGAGACGGCTTTTCACGGGAAAAAACTTTTTTGAACGCTACATTATGTGTTAAACGACACAAATGCACCAAAATCACAAAAACTCGTAAAGCAAGTAATGCGTCGTTTGTAGGGATATATGCCATGCGAAGAACAGGTGCAGGAGCGGTAAATCGCATAAAGAGAGAGCCGAGCAGATAACTCTGCGATGACTTCCGGTAACTGCTTTTCACGGGTCACTATTTTCCACGCTACAGGCCTCTCTCACGAGAAATGAAGTTGCATTGTGCTGTGTTGTGCTGCACGGAATGTCGCTGAATTTCTTTGGGGTGCACCACAATGGCAGTATTGCTCACGCCTCTTCAGAAGGCTCTATACCCCGAAAGTCTTTTCTGCAGCTCTTCTGATTTCCGAGTACGTAACACCTTTTCTGTGAGAAAGGGCAACTCCAGCTCCATTGCATGCTTTTAGCTTTAATTTTGTTTGAATCGGCTGCTTTTCCATAATTACAGAGTTCTCTTAGTAGAATACAGCAGAATGGTTCATGCTGCTTTCTGCCCTGGGTCCTCATGCTGGACATCACGCAGTCACAAACTTCATATCGAAGTTGAGGGTGAACTTTCTGTGTGCTCCCCTTTGGCTTGAGAAGATGCATTTACTTCTGATGAGACGGCGCCCTATTTCAATAGATTCAGATTAGTGCTTTTTGACTCACATGCGAAGCAAAAGTGAGTCTAGGTACTCACCCGTTTCGTCCGTCTGGGCGTCCGGGCGTCCGAAAACTTTAACGTTGGATTTTTATCGGAGACTATTAAGTCTATCAATACCAAATGTGGCATGATGGTGTATGATGACAAGGCCTCAAAAAACATACATAATGACTTGTCCTTGCTTCAAGGTCAAGGTCGCAGGGGCCATAAATATTGACTAAAATACAGTCATTTTTCACATTTTCTCAATTTTATCTGAAGTTTTTGAGATTGGATACCTGACCTATATATGGTATATAGGGCAAAGTAAGCCCTATCTTTTGATACCATTACCAGTTTGGTTGACCTTGATTCAAGGTCAAGGTCACAGGAGCTCTTCAAAGTTGGATTGTATACATATTTTGAAGTGACCTTGACCATGAACTATGGAAGATAACTGCTTCAAACTTAATAATTATGTGGGGCACATGTTATACTTTCATCATGAGACACATTTAGTCACATATCATCAAGGTCAAGGTCACTTTGACCCTTATGAAATGTGACCAAAATGGGGTAGTGAACCACTAAAAGTGACCATATCTCATGGTAGAAAGTGCCAATAAGCACCATTGTGCTTCCTATGTCTTGAATTAACAGCTTTGTGTTGCATGACCTTGGATGACCTTGACCTTGGGTCAAGGTCACATGTATTTTGGTAGGAAAAAATGTGTAAAGCATTTCTTAGTGTATGATGTCATTGGTAGGTTTAGTTGTTTGACCTTGACCTTGAAGGTCACCTGAAAGTCAAGGTCATATAAAGGTCAAGGTCAAGCATGTGAGTCGTATGGGCTTTGCCCTTCTTGTTGTGTGAAGAATTCCAGCTCTGAGCTTCACAAATTAGCATTGCCAGAATGTCGATAAAAGAGAGAGCCATAACAGACGAGTTATAATAGTTTTGGAAGAAAAGAAGTAACTAGTTGTTAGCCTTTAGCCTGCTGCTGTATCCATCGTCTCTTGGTTTTGTAGAACTCAAACTACGCTACTCACTACTTGACCTCCACTTGACCTGCGTAGGTAACATGAGGGGTTGTTGTCCATCATTGGCGGATGTAATCGGTGTTGCTTTGGGAGCTATCGTCAGAAAGGACCCGCTTACTCTGTAACCCAAATCCCGATATCTCGGTAAAACAGTACATGCAGTTGATGCTGCCCATCTGTATAGCCCATTGGCCCGCATGGATGGGAGCACGCGGTTGCTGTGTTACCAGGATCCTCATATTGTTCTTTGATGGGTGCAAAGAACTGGGCTGGAGATAATCCCACCTCAAACTGCTATCTGTTCTTTGACGATGTCTTGTGTCAGGATTCCCAGAAACAGCTCTGTCACTGTGAAGGTTCCACTGCCTAACCTCTGATTCCTTTGTCTGATAGCTGACATACGTTTTGCTATCGCTGTCCTTTGCTGTTTACTTTTCGATGGACAGCTTTAGAAATGTTTCATAGGCCTTTGCCGGTCATGGCCCTCCCTTCGTGGCTGCAACTCCTCATCTCAGCGGTAAGCCCGACCTCTCCCTTTCTTCCTGTATTTTAACCATTTTTGCTCTCGACTAATCCTTGGCAACAATATCTTTGACTTGTCATGGCGGTGTGAATTCTTGAAATCGATATGACGCAACACCTCTCTCTCTTTCTGTCTCTCTCTCTCTCTGTCTCTGTCTCTCTCTCTCTCTCTCTCTCTCTCTCTCTCTCTCTCTCTCTCGCTCTCTCTCAGTTGAAAAATAAATATCTTTATACTCGGACTAATGCTACTGTCCCCTTGTTTTCGAGATAAACAAGTTGGATGACAGAAAGTCCTTTGTTTTGGCGTCTATTTGAACAAGTGTAGAGCGAACCTTCGAATTTCTTACTCGACCAAATACCATGGTAACTGTATCCAGTTATCAATTAATTATACTACTCTTCTCGTTTCACTAGCTGTTTTAATGCGACTGTTGTCTTCATTTGTCGCCTATCAATAACATGTGCGTGTTCAAAGGAATGACTTGCCATCCGGCATTTGAGTACTTTGGTACTTTTCCTCCTCCTCCCTTAAATACCCGCTTGGGTCTTTGTGACTACCAGACTGCCCATTGAAAACAAATCGGTCAAAAATTGAATCATTTTGTATCTACCCGATAAGTGTCCATCTAGGAGCACGAAATCACCCGCAAATTATTGTTTAAGTTCGTTAATTCCTCCATATAGTGGTGCCAGTTTTGCTATATTAAGAGTTGTGTGGTAGGAGCTGAATAATTTGTTTCATGAAAACGGCAACTTAGCGATGGCTCCTTCTGTAGTCTGTTGGGCCATAGGCTCTGGTAATGATGGATGTGATCATTGGTACCGATACCATGATCTCTTGACTTACAGTTTGATCGGCCTACAGGAAAATGATGCTGACATTTTCCCCAAGACTACTCACCCCAGCAGTTTGAAAGTTTCTCTGTGACAGATGAGACAACCTGTTCTCATTGATGCCAAGTAGGGTCATCTCGACCACACCCCAGGACAGCTGGATAGTGTGGGTAATTTGACAAATTGGATGAAATACACAAATGATGTTCATACAGAGATAACGAAGTTTGATCTGCTGTGAATCACGAGAGTATTTTCTGCTGTGGTTCCCTGGCTGTTGATATGTCTTGTCTAGAGCTCTCGAACGTCCGTATGTCCGTCCTCCTATTCATTCATCTTTGTGTGTGATTGCCTCTCTCTCTCTCTCTCTCTCTCTCTCTCTCTCTCTCTCTCTCTCTCTCTATATATATATATATATATATATATATATATATATATATATATATATATATATATATAGATATATATATCTGACTGTGTGTAAGTGTGATATGGTCAGCGACGTTGAAATTCCTTTCATCGTCGGTGGAGTTTATTTCCTGTCGTAGTGCATGTTGCAGTGACATGTGGAAATATGAAACTTTGCAACAACAACAAGAAAATAAAAGTGAACTTCTCTGACAATAATTGTATTTTGCCGGTAAATTGTTTAATGGACTGCTGTAATGATAATTATATTTTGCCGGTCTATGGTTTAATAGACCAGTCGCCAGAACTCTTTCACACTTCGATTACAGACCTGCCACGAGCATTTCAAAGTGCATGTATATATGCAAGAAAAGAGTACAAGCTTGCGAAGGACAGGCTGTATAGAACTATATGGGGGCCCATGGTTGGTCCTGTTATTGTTTGGCTTGTGTGTTGAAGCCATGTACGTATGCTGTGTCTTATTGGTTTCGCCTGTCAAGTTGTTGCTGTGGTGTGTTGCTTTGGGCTTGGCCTGCTTGTGTGCTTATGCATTGTATTTGTACTGTGCCTGATTTTGCTTTACTTGTGTTTGGCATTATGTATGTTTCATGTCTTTCATGCCTGTAAAGCGCTTTAAGCATATAAATGAAAATGCGCTGTATAAATAAACTTTATTATTTTTATAAACCAAGTCAGGAGATATGAAAATGAGGGTCTGGGTAAATGCAATTCATCACATAATTATGAGTAGTACTTTAAATGAGAAGTTACAACCAAACGGGCTGTTTCGATGAGATTACCTGGTTATGTTCCCACTTACTTCATCATTAAACCAAGACAATGTCAGAAAAGTAGGCACGGATCATGCGAACATTAGGCACGATAGCATAGGATTCCTTGAACTTCTAGAACGTTTTCCTGACAGAGCAATCGATGTTACACGCGTGCTACACACGTGGAGATGGATGCCCTGTGGACTTGCAGTTGCGGGAGCATATCTGTGTCGTCGTTTATTTTTGGCTGGGGAGTCATTAAACTTTATCGCAAAATGTAGATCATGTTCGTGTTAAAGGCACGCATCTGTGTTGAGTAACCGATTGTAGTTACGTGATGTCCAAAGTTCAGTTCACGAGGTCTTGTCGAATTTTCCTAGCCCATACCTACTGACTCGTGCTTCCTCCCTCCCCCCCTCCCCCCCCCCCCCCCCCTCCCTCCCTCCCTCCCTCCCTCCCTCCCTCTTTCTGGAACGCAGTCATGCGTATGCCCATCGGCAGCGTGTGGGTGTGCCTGTCTGTGTGAGTGTGTGCGCATTTGTGTGCGTGCCTGCGTGTTTGCATTTATTCAGACACACGTTGCAATATCGTGTTTTACATCTGCGCAGCTTACGCCAGCTAGCTTGCACATTCTTATTGTCCCAAAGTAAAACCCGCTGCATCCGAAAAGGGAACATAATGAAAAACCTTAATAGCGCGCGCATAGGAAAAGGTTCCAATACCTTTCAAAATTTGATCTCCAGAGGGAATATTTAAGGTCCAAGCGAGTACGTACGTATATTGTATGCCTGAAAGTGCGCATCGTCGATAACTCCGACCCTCTGTAGCTTGGTTGAAAGAATAGAGCCACCGCGCCCCCCCCCCCCTCCCCCCCTCCCCCCTCCCCCCCACGCTATTAATAACAGGCGAATAACTAGGGAAATGAAGACTTGGCTTGCTCTTCGTGATCAAGAACCTTAAATAGTCTACACATACTGACAGACCATGAAACTTTGAATTAATTTGATAACAGGTTTCGAGAGCCATGGCTTTGATAACACCCACCCACCCACCCCTTCCTCCACCCACCCCTTTCCCTCTTTCAACAACTGCCGACACACAGTCGTATGGGAGATGAACACGTTTAAGGATCGATGATGCATTGTATTATCTGCAAGTTGTTGGTTTGTTGTTTTTTTTTCACACCAAAGATTGCAACACAAAGCATGAGCCAGAGAAGATGCAGGAACGGTAACTGTTACAAAATAAGCCCCCCCCCCAAAAAAAAAAAAAAAAAAAATTCGTCGTGGTTACGGTAACTTGACCGATCTCTTTCTTTATCCTCACGTCCCCAAACCTGTTTTCAGTCGTGAGGTAAAAAACAACAACAACCCAAATGTAAACAACAAACTGCGAGCCATCTCTTTTTCCCTATGAGCACTATTTATGAAATTTAAACAAGCGTTTTCGGCGAAAGGTAAAAAATCATTTATGTTCCGATTAATCTACTGTATACATGACATTTTTTCAAACACATGCTTGCACACACACACGCGCGCGCGCACACACATATACGTGTGCACAGTCTAAGCCTGGCATGGGGAAAATAAGTCAGGCCTACTACTGACCCGTGTTACCATAACTACAAGTATGATTTTATGTGTACCTAAGATGTATTTCGAACTGGGACGATATGTTTGCATTTTTCCAACGCGCGGTTTTGGAAATCAAACTACATGTACTCGGATCCCAGTCATGTCTAAATGTGCAATTTTTGGACGTGCGTCTTTAGATATTGGTTACTCAGACCTTGGATATTGTCATTGGAATTTTGGTTAATGTAGGTTACTTCTTCACCTTGTGCTCAGTGCTCTAGAATTTGTCCTCGTCCCTTTTCATTGAAAGTTTGTGGTAGGCTGAAATACGAACGATGCCTAAGCTTGCTTGCTTGGGGTTTTATGAGGCGACCTTCTGGAAAGAGACAATACGTCTGTGCTGGCTTTGGAGTAGGGTGGAGAAGAGGGAGATGAGTGCTGACTAGTCGGGCAAGTTTAGCGACCTCATTGTAGGCGTGAATTTTTGCCACACCCTCATCTAATTAGCCTGCTAATGAGTCACGGTGTAACCTGCTCTAGCTGATAGGGGGAATGAGAGAGAGAGAGAGAGAGAGACAGACAGACAGACAGACAGACAGACAGACAGACAGACAGACAGACAGACAGACAGACAGACAGACAGACAGAGAGAGAGAGAGAGAGAGAGGGGGGGGGGGGGGGGGGGGAGGTGGTGTGAAGGAGAGACTGACAAAGAGGGGAGGGGGCAGATTGATAAAGATGCAGAGATTACACTCTCAATAATGAAACACTTGTGCTTTATTTGAATCTGTATGTCTTCCCCCCGCCCCGCCCCGCTCCCCTCTCTCTCTCTCTCTCTCTCTCTCTCTCTCTCTCTCTCTCTCTCTCTCTCTCTCTCTCTCTCTCTCTCTCTCTCTCTCTCTCTCTCTCTCTCTCTCTCTCTCTCTCTCTCTCTCTCTCTCTCTCTCTCTCTCTCTCTCACGCGCACACACGAACACACACACATACACACGTATATCCGCGGCCTCGCACGCATGCATCCCTGCACTCACACAGTGGTACTTACGCTCGATGTAGAGCAGTCATTTACAAATGGTGACAATGCAAAACTGCCATTAGCACGTGTGCATCATTGAAAAGGGCATAAAAAAAGCACCAGGCTCCAATGCAGTGCAGGCATTGCAAAGCAGACAGGCGAATTTAGGGATAGTGAAGGGGATAGCAATGGAATCTGGTTTCGTAGGTCTCTCGGCTTCCATCCAGCAGACGCAATCCACTTGAACAACAAGCGGCCATAACTTGCCCGCTCTCATTGTACAGACACATCGTAGTCGTCTCTTTTGTTTCACGTTCCGTGATGAATGAGAGTGCAGCTCACGCTGGCTTTTGCTACTCAGCGCGTTGTGGAGGCTGGCTTTTAAGGCTACTACACAGCTCTGCAGAGGAGCTTGGATTCTTCGCTCCTTGCTCAGCTTCCATTAGATCAGTGCCAACTCGGTAATAGGTCGCAATGTGTGTATACATGTAATATTTTGACAACCTCTGATCCTACTCTACCCCACTCACCATTGCACCTGGTGAGGTGAAGGTGCACGTGGATTACTGGGAGGGGTCATCGTCTGGTCAAGCCCAGTGGGCATTGTTCATCTGCTGTTGCTGACCTATACAGAGTCTATACTGAGTCATCTATCCCCAGCTCTGACCCACCTTTCCTTGTTGCCATCATGTCCTACACGGATACTGGTGGTGCAAAGTCCACTCGCGTGTTCCATCCCGAAACCGTGTTCCCCACTGTTATCGATGGAGTTTGGAGTTGTTGCCAGCGTTGTGAGGTGGGGCGAGGTGGCTCGTGAACTCACATGTCGCATCGAAGAAGTCACCCAAAATAAGTTTCCACTCTTTTGAAACCAGCGGGGGTCTTCTGTGAGTGTGTCAAGCGCTCGTCCACTTATGAACCCCGTAACCGTGAACTCATGTGGCCTGGACGTCATAATCATTGACAAGTGTTGGGTAACCGCGCCATCTGCTTAACTAGCGCACCTGCACGAGCCCTTTGCCCTGGTCATAGGGCGCTCTTATCGGTGTTTGTCTTGCCACTCTGGGAAGACCGACCGGGTGGCTGGAGAGGACTGAGCGTACACGTAGAAGGAACGAACCAAAGGACGAGGGGAAACGCCCACTGAGACTCCAAGACGCTGTTGCGAAACCAGGTACTCTGCGCGGGATCGGCTTTCAGAGGAACTTTTTATAGATCTCTGTCAACCATGTCGGGTCGCTGAGCTCATGGAGCGGACTAGAGGAACCTGTGGATTGCTGTAGTTGTAGACATTTTAGCTGTGTCTGGGTCATGACGCCGTGTGACTCACGCGCTACAGAACCACGTGCATCCGGGTGGGAAAACACTTCAGTTGCCTGATCGGAACACAGCACAGAACAAAATTGTCAGCATTATTGTAGCAAGTGAAGGTGCTTCAGCTGTGGTTAGGCTGTTGCAACTTTAAACTTGTGTGGTACCGAACCACTTGGAAAACATACAGGACAGCTGTGAGATGGGACATGACTGGTTATAACATGGATCTGGAAAGAAGTGTGTGGATCGTTCTAACAGGACACATTCCGGTTGTGCTTGGACACTCGCGCCGTTGGACACGTACCGTCTCTACATGATTATGATGGGATACCGTCTGTTCAACACAGTGGACTGGAGAAAACGGTGTGGATGGTTGTAGCAAACGTGCTGGGACACACACGGTACTAAAGCACTTGGATCAGTGTGCATGGACACCTCTATATGATTATGCTGGTAGAGAAAGAGAGAGCGCCGTATTGAATGTTGTGACAGGGAGAAACAGTCCTGTGCTTAAGCTAACACGCCGTTGTGTCACTGCACCACTTGAATTCGTGCGAGGAGACACAACTTTATCAGGACACTGGACACTGGTCAGTCATGGCGTTGGTGCAGGTCAAACGAGTGATGGTGATCCGACGCAAGAACAGACGAGCTCAGGTCAGACGGTTGGCCAAAAATCTCCACACCGCTCTGAAGTGGACACTCCTCCTGCGATGGTGGCGTTTCACTGTGGGGGGAGTACGTGTTTAGTGGTGCTAGCACTCATGTGTGTTCACATCGTGTGTGTGTGTGTTCACATTGTGTGTGTGTGTGTTCACATCGTGTGTGTATGTATGTATGTATGTGTGTGTGTGTGTTCACTGTATGTGTGTGTGTGTACACTGTGCGTGTGTTCACATCACGTGTGTGTTCACATCGCGTGTGTATATGTGTGTGTGTTCACATTATGTGTGTGTGTTCACATTATGTGTGTATGTGTTCACATCGTGTGTGTGTTCACATTGCACGCGTGTGCGTGCGTCTTTACATGTGTGTATGTGTGCGTTACTGTGTGTGCGCGTTTGTGTGTGTGTGTGTGTGTGTGTGTGTGTGTGTGTGTGTGTGTGTGTGAATACACGTATATACAAAGTGAGTGAGGTAATGGCTAAAGCAGAGAGAGAGAGAGAGAGAGAGAGAGAGAGAGAGAGAGAGAGAGAGAGAGAGAGAGAGAGAGAGAGAGAGAGAGAGAGTGAGAGAGAGAGAGAGAGAGAGAGAGGGGGGGGGGGGTTAATTTTGAATGTGTTTGCGTGTGCGTGTGTGCATATGTGTGCGTGTCGTCTGTGTGTGGATGTGGATGGTATATATGCGTGCGTTCGTGTGTGTGTGTATGCGTGCGTGCGTGTGTGCATGTGCGTACGTATGTGCGTGTGCGCATGTGCGTGTATGTAAAAATGAGCGTTACTTCACGCTCCCTTTTAAACTACGCAAATTTGGGCATATTGACGTTGATGATGTAGACTGAATAGATATCATGGCAAATTATTTCCATTCTTTTCGCCAATGACAAATAGGGGCGTAATTTCGTCATTTCTGCGGCAGTCTTTATGATAAAAGACAGTTTTATGAGTACGTCGAAAAATTTTGTGGCCACTACTACTAGGAGAATCCACAGTTTGTCGTAATTAAGTTATTTATATACCGGGACTTCATAGCGTGAAATGTAAGCACCGAGAGTTGCGAATGTTTAGCTGCTAGTGCATGTGTGTGTGTGTGTGTGTGTGTGTGTGTGTGTGTATGTGTGTGCGTGCGTGCGCGCGTGTGTGTTAGAATATGTGTGTTTGTGTGAAATAGGGAGGGAGGGAGGGAGGGAGGGAGGGAGGGAGGGAGGGAGGGAGGGAGGGAGGGAGGGAGGGAGGGAGGGAGGGAGAGAGAGAGAGAGAGAGAGAGAGAGAGAGAGAGAGAGAGAGAGAGAGAGAGAGAGAGATTTTGACTTTCCTTAAGATGAGGGACTTCAATCCCACTTTCGTGCCATTGCCAGCTTATCATTCTGATAGCTGCTTTCAAAACAACTGAGTGCACATTAATTGTTTTGGTTTAGGGACCTTGTTGACGAATCAGTTTGGTCACGTTATCGCACCCAGCTATATGTGTCGTTCATGCTGCCCCCTTGATAACCTATTATTTGTCTTGCCTCTGCTTCTCTTCACGTAATTTTCTCTCGGCCTTTGTTCGTTCTCGTCTGCCTGCCTGTCTCACTGGAGTTGTCTCCCCTGACCTGCAGGTGACGCTCTACCGGAAGATGCCACTGCGGGCCATGTCGAGGCTGTGGGGAAGGGTCAACCAGATGAACCTGCCCACCTTCCTGCGGCGCCCTCTACTCAGTCTCTACGTCTGGATGTTCAGCTGCAACCTGGAGGAGGCAGAGGTACAGGACCTCAAGCAATACCGCAACCTGGGAGAGTTCTTTCGACGGGTTCTGAAGCCCCACGTCCGCCCTGTGGATGACCATCACATTCTGGTCAGTTTACATGTTTGTGAGAAAATCTTAGTAAACATACAGATTAACAACAAGAGCAATGTCGTCATCATCATCATCATCATCAGCAGCAGCAGCAGCAGCAGCAGCAGCAGCAGCAGCAGCAGCAGCATCCTCATCATCTTCATCATCACTATCCTCCTCATCATCACCACCACCATCACCATCCTCCTCATCCTCCTCATCTTCATCATTATCAGCATCAGCATCTGTTTAGAGGTCTCTGGTCCATTCATGTGAATATACAGTTGGATAGTTATTGTTAAAATGAGAGGAATAATTTAGATGATAAATGCAAAGAGGCAACTTGATTACAGAAAGGAATCTTGTTTTCCTTGGGAATGATTTAGAGTGAAGTTGTTGATAGCTTTAGGAATATGTTGGCCAATTTTTGAACACTAGACTTACTGAATGCTAGGTGTAAGGTTTTTAAAATAGGGATGGAATTGAAACAATGTGAAATTCACATTTCACAGCTTCTCTCTCTCTGTCACTCTCTCTCTCTCTCTCTCTCTCTCTCTCTCTCTCTCTCTCTCTCTCTCTCTCTCTCTCTCTCTCTGTGTCTCTCTCTCCTCTCTCTCTCTCTCCTCTCTCTCTCTCCTCTCTCTCTCTCTCTCCTCTCTCTCTCTCTCTCTCTCTCTCTCTCTCTCTCTCTCTCTCTCTCTCTCTCTCTCTCTCTCTCTCTCTCTCTCTCTCTCTCTCTCTCTCTCTCTCTCTCTCTCTCGTAGAAAATGATATTTTCCCCAGATAATTCATGGAGAAAATAATGATGTCATGGCAATTAGAATTAATCACTAGTTAGGTTGTAGCTTTTTACAACATTGTTGACCATATTGAAGAGTACAAGGGCATTTCAACTCGGTGAAGACATGCGTTTTGGATAATACTCAATATAGGTGATTTCCCCTTTGTTGAGTTAAGAATAAGATGATCGCATGAATAATTATCAGCTGAAAAAATAATTCCAAACACATTCTACTCCCGCAGTTTTTGAATCTTCCTTCTCCCACTCACCTCCTAGATCCCCCTCTCTTTCAGACCAGCCCTGCAGATGGCCGAGTGCTACACTTTGGTCGAGTGGAGGGTGGTGTCCTGGAGCAGGTCAAGGGCGTAACCTACTCCCTGAGGGGGTTCCTTGGCACTGGCAGTTGGGTGTCTTTGAGAGAGCGTGACATCGACAGCATGAGTGACTCGGAGTACCAGCACTGCATCCAGGTGTCCCCGGACAATGACCTCTACCACTGTGTGGTGTACTTGGCTCCCGGTGACTACCACCGATTCCACTCTCCCACACAGTGGAACATTGCATTCCGACGGCACTTTCCTGGTATGTGCAGATTATGGAGTTTGTCAGAAGCATACTGCTGCTACTTCTACTACTGCTGCTGCTATTGTTATTTTAATCATTGAAAATAATGAGTATAATATTATTCTAAAGAATGTTTATGCAAATAACCAATAAAGTTTACACGTGAAATCAGAAAAGGGGGGAGTGAGACTAAAAGGATGAAAAGATTTGCAATACAGAATGGAAATAAATGCCTCAGAATAAGTGAAATGTAGGTGAATGTGGTTGATGTTTCAGTAATTGCTGAGAAATTTTGTTCATTTTTGCCATTTAAAAATATTTATTGTCCTTGTACCAAAAAATCTAAAATCTGAATATTTGCAACCCTTCTCTCAGTCTCCGAAAACCCACAACTTTTAAAGTGACAAAGATGAAAAAAAACATGGAGAGAAGTTTCACAAGAACCAATTTTGGATAAGAGGTCATTAACATGTAGACAGGATATTTTTCCAATAACTGATGTGACTAGAAAATTCTGCAGAAGACTCACTGCCAAAAATATGAGGGTTAGGAGAATCTGACATGGAAATCTCTTTAAAGGAAGACAAAAGTAGGAATGTTGATATGAAGAAAGACTGATTTCTACCATGACAAAATATTTTGAAAGAGGGAACACCATAGTTACTTTGACACTGCATTCTTCAGTACTGATTCTTCTCCTTACAGGTGAGCTGCTGAGTGTGAGTCCAGGCATCGCCAGGTGGGTGCAGGGTCTCTTCAACTTCAACGAGCGCGTGGTCTACTCCGGCTCCTGGAAACATGGCTTCTTCTCAATGACAGCAGTTGGTGCCACCAATGTAGGCTCCATCAAGATCTACTGTGACAAGGTCAGAATCCTCTTCTGCCAGTTTTGTTTCCCTTTGCAGCTATGTCAGGGAGTTTGTGATGTGAGATAATGGTAAAACTTTTCAGTGTCTTGGTCACAACTTGTAGTGAGTTTCAGATATGTTCTGCAGCTTGTTTTATTGGATATGATCACCAGATAGCTGTTGAGGGATGTGTCCTGTCAGCTGGAGATGTATGCAAATTGAAAATGGTATCTTCACTTTCAAACACAAAGTGTATCAGTTGGGCAAAATAAATTTTGTTTCCAGGATTTATTGAGAACTTGATAGACTGTAAAGATCAGAAGACTGTGATGTATTGCTATCACAGTTTACTGTATTAAAGATTTGTTAATGTCCAAACAAATTCTGATAAATTCATTGCATTCTCTTTTTAGATAAGAGACTCACCAGGCATGTTGCATTGTTTGTCATATTTTGAAAATAGACCAGTCTAATGAGGAATGTTATTAATGAAAGTGGTTTTTCCTTCTCACATTTCCCTTCTCTCATTCCAGGATCTGCAGACAAATGTGCGGTCTCTTAAGCCCAGCTCCCCTCACTTGGACAAGGCATTCCCCACGGAGGTGCCCATCATGAAGGGAGAGATGTTTGGAGAGTTCAACCTTGGCTCCACCATTGTGCTCATCTTTGAGGCGCCCAAAAACTTCAAGTTCAAGGTAGAAGATGGACAGAAGATCAGATTTGGCGAGCCCATCGGCACGTGCTAAGTGAGGACAAGCAGTTTTGGATATGAATGCGAACTGTTAGGTTAGGTTCTGTTATGCAAGCAATCAACCAATACAAGGAAAGACTGAAAGACTGCTACTGTGCCTGGACTGTGTTTGCTGTGAACTAGGGTGTGTCAAGTAGGGATTCTCTCTATGGCTTCTAGGGAAAGGGATCATCTGTACATACATATCTTGTTCCAGTGATTAGTGTGTGGCAGTCAGAGCTCAGGTGCTGCAGCTGCTGGAAGAAATTGCCCCTTTGCTCTCATGTGCTCAGAAGCAATAGAGTGCAAGTGCTTGAGATAGTGCAGAAAGTGACATCAACAGCGAATGCAGGTATCATACAATTATGTGCTTGGAAGTAGGTGTATGCCAAATGAGTTTATTTTGATGCATCTTGAAGCAAGATGAATTTGTCAGTGTTGCATTGACTATGTTTGGATAGGAAAACAAGAAGAATACATCATGTTATATTAGTAATTGCCAAGTTCCAGTTGATAGAACAAAGTTTTTTATACTGTAAGTTGATTTAGTTGAGTTTTCTACAGAGTAAAGTTTTGAGCTGTGAAGACATGCAGATGATATTATTCATACAAAGAATGGTGGTTGAATGCAAAGTCTTTCATTCTGTAAAAATAATTACGCTGATATTTTTCAATAGCTTTAATTCATTTATTCAAGAGAACACATTTTACATCTCTATGGCTTCGCTGAGTATCTGTGCTTGGGTATCAGTAGCTTGCTTATGAAAATTTGCATGGGGTAAAAAATACCAAACATTTGGCCTTGAAAGCCTCTAGGAATGGATGCACTGCAGTCCTTGGGGTGTTGCTTCTGCTTCTTGTTCCAGCTTTTTTGTTTCTGCAGGCTGACCCTTGACCTTATGATATGGCTCCTGTTTGAGGATAGATGTCTGATTCATTGGTGATAAATAGAAAGCCAAACTTTGTGAGGAGTTCTGCTGTGGCTTGGTGATAGAAGAAAACTGGTAGTGTTGCAAAACTGGTGGTGTTGCAAAACTGGTGGTGTTGCAAAACTGGTGGTGTTGCAAAACTGGTGGTGTTGCAAAACTGGTGGTGTTGCAAAACTGGTGGTGTTGCTTGATGCTTGCCATTGATCTGTTGCTGGTCTCAGTTGTCAGTCGTTTTAGGCAGTAGTTGCTTGTATGTGGTAACTCATGAATTGTGATCTCAGTGCTGATGTTTGAGCTCTCTCTGTCTCCATCTCCATCTCCATCTCTTTCCATCTCTGCCTCTCTCTCTCTCTCTCTCTCTCTCTCTCTCTCTCTCTCTCTCTTTCTCTTTCTCTCTCTCTCCTCTGCCTGTCTGTCTCTCTCTCTCTCTCTCTCTCTATCTCTCTCTCTCTTTCTCTCTCTCTCTCTCTCTCTCTCTCTCTCTCTCTCTCTCTCTCTCTCTCTCTCTCTCTCTCTCTCTCATAAGTATGAATACTTTTGTAAGGCTAAGGACTTTTGTGTTGGAGCAGCCAGATTTACATTTGAATTTGTGATTTCTCAGTTCTTTCAATTCAATGAATGATGTTTGCCTTTTGCAAATGATGTGTTGTCCTATTTGTTGATGTTCTGTTTGAAACATATGTGGCTTTCTAGGTATGGAGGGATTTTAGTTTGAGTGCCTGTTTTGCATTTATAATAGATTTCGTCTCCCAAACTAATGATGTATGTTGTTACTAGTGTATTGTCCAGAAGAATATTTGATAGTGAGAGTTAGGGCAGTCCTGATTATGTGATTGTAGTTCTTGTTCCCAGTTCAGATGATACATGAATATTATGACTGGTATATTGTCAAAAACTTGTGAATCTGAATGGGATGTATGTTGTATAAATGAGACATAGTGCGGGCCACTATACTGAATGTTTCACTGGTTTCAAGTCATATCACTGGATGTGCAGTCTTCTAGTGTTTCATCCCTGAACATCGAACCACCTTTGACCCAACAGTTTGCTCAAGAAGCAAACAGCTCTGTTAATGCCAACTTGGATTGTTGTTGCAATAGAGAATGTGCACAAAACATTAATTCTGTATGAGTGACGATGTTGATGCATACGTGCCATCACTCTCCATTGAACTTGCCGAGTGAAGTCTTAACTGCTGTCTTGAGGAAAATGTGCCTCTCCTGAATACCAAAACGGCCAAGAAAAGAAACTGGAATGAGATATCCACCATTGATTAGGTGTAACTTTTACAATCTTTTACCAGTACTGACATTGTATGGCTAGTTTATGCAAGTCAAACTCTTACAGTGTTGGCTGTTATCACTGACCGAACAAGCTGAGCGAAGAGTTTGATTACAAGTATTCCATACATCTAAGAGGTGCTTCATCTACATCTTAAGCTCAAACATGTGCATCATGAAAGACCAACGCCTTATCTGTCTTACAGCCTGTCTCAGTGGTTATGGATCGCTGTGACTCAAAGTGCCTGTGATCTCTAGAAATATTAAATCATGTGAATGTTGTTTTTGTTTAGAGTGAAAGTGTGTTTCATACCGAGTGTTGCATAATGCCCTTGAAGACTGAAATATTACCATATCTCACTGAGTACATTTGTTGTGGAAGGTGCCATTCCACAGTTTGACATGTTGGAGTTTGCTGAATCAGTAGAAGTTATGTTATTTAGAACAAGGGGAAAAGTGCATTCTTGGTGATGTAGTGGTTGTATTGGAGATCATCAATTTGTTTATTTGTCTAATCATGAATTAAGTCTGTGTGAGTTGAGTTGAACAACTTGATACCTATGATAAATGAACAAAATTAATTTTTGTTTTGATGGGGATGCTTTTGACAGGGAAGGGAAAAATGCTGCCTTAATGTGCATGCATCTGTAAGTTTTGGTTATTGTCTGGGATGCATCATGTTTGTAGCAGCATTTTATCAACTTTCTGAGAGTTTTCCCATGAATCCAGTGTACATGGAAAAATTGAATCGTTTTTTGAGAAATTGTTTGTATGGAGTTATAAATCTTCATGTGAAAACATTCATTACACAAATGATTATGTGATATAACGTTTTTATGGCACCGTTTTTATTGTTGCTTTGTTTCGACAGCATTTATGGGGAGATGTAATGAAGATGAATCACATCAACGACTCTCTTTTTGCTGATTAGTGTAAAGTGTGATAAGGAATGATTTTTAAATAAATTTTTGAGACTATTTCAGATGTTGACTGTTTTGTGATGATGAAAGGGAATACTAGCTTCATATTAGACATGCAGTTTTTTGCTGATAGGGAAAATGCACTCGCATTCAGTCACACATTTAAAAATGCACATGCAAGTAGGTGAACCTGTACATATTATGTGAATATACATCCAAGCAGTAAGGAGTGTTGCCTCATGAAGCAGCATTAATGCATTGTCTCACAAGACAGTGCTGATGCGTTGTGTCACAAGACAGTGCTGTGTCACAAGACACTGCTGATGCGTTGTGTCACAAGACAGTGCTGATGTGTTGTGTCACAAGACTGCTGATGTGTTGTGTCACGAGACAGTGTTTATGCATTGTGTCACAAGACAGTGCTGATGCATTGTGTCCCAAGACAGTGCTGTGTCACAAGACAGTGCTGATGCGTTGTGTCACGAGACAGTGCTTATGCATTGTGTCACAAGACAGTGCTGATGCATTGTGTCACAAGACAGTGTTGTGTCACAAGACAGTGCTGATGTGTTGTGCCACAAGACAGTGCTGATGCATTGTGTCACAAGACAGTGCTGATGCGCTGTGTCACAAGACAGTGCTGATGCATTGTGTCACAAGACAGTGCTGTGTCACAAGACAGTGCTGATGCGTTGTGTCACAAGACTGCTGATGCATTGTGTCCCAAGACAGTGCTGTGTCACGAGACAGTGCTGTGTCACGAGACAGTGTTTATGCGTTGTGCCACAAGACAGTGCTGATGCATTGTGTCACAAGACTGCTGATGCGTTGTGTCACGAGACAGTGTTTATGCATTGTGTCACAAGACAGTGCTGATGCATTGTGTCACAAGACTGCTGATGCGTTGTGCCACAAGACAGTGTTGATGCGTTGTGCCACAAGACAGTGCTGATGCATTGTGTCACAAGACTGCTGATGCGTTGTGTCACGAGACAGTGTTTATGCATTGTGTCACAAGACAGTGCTGATGCATTGTGTCCCAAGACAGTGCTGTGTCACAAGACAGTGCTGATGCGTTGTGTCACGAGACAGTGCTGTGTCACAAGACAGTGCTGATGCATTGTGTCACAAGACAGTGCTGTGTCACAAGACAGTGCTGATGCGTTGTGTCACAAGACAGTGCGGATGCGTTGTGTCACAAGACAGCGCTGATGCGTTGTGTCACAAGACAGTGCTGATGTGTTGTGCCACAAGACAGTGCTGATGCATTGTGTCACAAGACAGTGCTGTGTCACAAGACAGTGCTGATGCGTTGTGTCACAAGACAGTGCTGATGCGCTGTGTCACAAAACAGTGCTGATGCGTTGTGTCACAAGACAGTGCTGTGTCACAAAACAGTGCTGATGCGTTGTGTCACAAGACAGTGCTGATGCATTGTGTCACAAAACAGTGCTGTGTCACAAGACAGTGCTGATGCATTGTGTCACAAGACAGTGCTGATGCGTTGTGTCACAAGACAGTGTTGTGTCACAAGACAGTGCTGATGTGTTGTGCCACAAGACAGTGCTGATGCATTGTGTCACAAGACAATGCTGGTGCACTGTGTCACAAGACAGTGCGGATGCGTTGTGTCACAAGACAATGCTGATGCACTGTGTCACAAGACAATACTGATGCGCTGTGTCACAAGACAGTGCTGATGCATTGTGTCACAAGACAATGCTGATGCACTGTGTCACAAGACAGTGCGGATGCGTTGTGTCACAAGACAATGCTGATGCACTGTGTCACAAGACAATACTGATGCGCTGTGTCACAAGACAGTGCGGATGCGTTGTGTCACAAGACAGTGCTGATGCATTGTGTCACAAGACAATGCTGATGCACTGTGTCACAAGACAATACTGATGCGTTGTGTCACAAGACAGTGCTGATGCATTGTGTCACAAAACAGTGCTGATGCGTTGTGTCACAAGACTGCTGATGCATTGTGTCACAAGACAGTGCTGTGTCACAAGACAATACTGATGCGCTGTGTCACAAGACAGTGCGGATGCGTTGTGTCACAAGACAGTGCTGATGCATTGTGTCACAAGACAGTGCTGATGCATTGTGTCACAAGACAGTGCTGATGCATTGTGTCACAAGACAGTGCTGATGCATTGTGTCACAAGACAGTGTGGATGCGTTGTCACAAGACAGTGTTGATGCGTTGTGTCACAAGACAGTGCTGATGCATCGTGTCACAAGACAGTGCTGATGTGTTGTGTCACAAGACTGCTGATGCGTTGTGTCACGAGACAGTGTTTATGCATTGTGTCACAAGACAGTGCTGATGCATTGTGTCACAAGACAGTGCTGTGTCACAAGACAGTGCGGATGCGTTGTGTCACGAGACAGTGCTTATGCATTGTGTCACAAGACAGTGCTGATGCATTGTGTCACAAGACAGTGCTGATGCATTGTGTCACAAGACAATGCTGATGCGTTGTGTCACAAGACAATGCTGATGTGTTGTTTCATAAGACAGTGCTGATGCATTGTGTCACAAGACAATGCTGATGCGTTGTGTCACAAGACAGTGCTGTGTCACAAGACAGTGCTGATGTGTTGTGCCACAAGACAGTGCTGATGCATTGTGTCACAAGACAGTGCTGATGCGTTGTGTCACAAGACAGTGCTGATGCATTGTGTCACAAAACAGTGCTGATGCATTGTGTCACAAAACAGTGCTGTGTCACAAGACAATGCTGATGCACTGTGTCACAAGACAGTGCTGATGCATTGTGTCACAAGACAGTGCTGATGGGTTGTGTCACAAGACAGTGCTGATGCGTTGTGTCACAAGACAGTGCTGATGCATTGTGTCACAAGACAGTGTGGATGCGTTGTGTCACAAGATAGTGTGGATGCGTTGTCACAAGACAGTGTTGATGCGTTGTGTCACAAGACAGTGCTGATGTGTTGTGTCACAAGACTGCTGATGCGTTGTGTCACGAGACAGTGTTTATGCATTGTGTCACAAGACAGTGCTGATGCATTGTGTCACAAGACAGTGCTGTGTCACAAGACAGTGCTGATGCGTTGTGTCACAAGACAGTGCTGATGCGTTGTGTCACAAGACAGTGCTGATGCATTGTGTCACAAGACAGTGCTGTGTCACAAGACAGTGCTGATGCATTGTGTCACAAGACAGTGCTGTGTCACAAGACAGTGCTGATGCATTGTGTCACAAGACAGTGCTGATGCATTGTGTCACAAGACAGTGCTGTGTCACAAGACAGCGCTGATGCATTGTGTCACAAGACAGTGCTGTGTCACAAGACAGTGCTGATGCATTGTGTCACAAGACAGTGCTGTGTCACAAGACAGTGCTGATGCATTGTGTCACAGGACAGTGCTGATGCATTGTGTCACAAGACAGTGCTGATGCATTGTGTCACAAGACAGTGCTGTGTCACAAGACAGTGCTGATGCATTGTGTCACAAGACAGTGCTGATGCATTGTGTCGCAAGACAGTGCTGATGCGTTGTGTCACAAGACAGTGCTGTGTCACAAGACAGTGCTGATGCATTGTGTCACAAGACAGTGCTGATGCGTTGTGTCACAAGACAGTGCTGTTTCACAAGACAGTGCTGATGCATTGTGTCACAAGACAGTGCTGATGCGTTGTGTCACAAGACTGCTAATGCATTGTGTCACAAGACAGTGCTGTGTCACAAGACAGTGCTGATGCATTGTGTCACAAGACAGCGCTGATGCATTGTGTCACAAGACAGTGCTGATGGGTTGTGTCACAAGACAGTGCTGATGCGTTGTGTCACAAGACAGTGCTGATGGGTTGTGTCACAAGACAGTGCTGATGCATTGTGTCACAAGACAGTGCTGATGCATCGTGTCTCAAGACAGTGCTGTGTCACAAGACAGTGCTGATGCGTTGTGTCACAAGACAGTGCTG
>JAWQFJ010014645.1:10000-21731 GCA_034096865.1 Theodoxus fluviatilis | reverse complement strand
CCCTACTTGCCTGCACCTGCCACACGGGGGATGCCCTACATGCCTACGCTTGCCACACGGGGGATGCCCTACTTGCCTACGCTTGCCACACGGGGGATGCCCTACTTGCCTACACTTGCCACACGGGGGATGCCCTACTTGCCTACACTTGCCACAATGGGGATGCCCTACTTGCCTACACTTGCCACAATGGGGATGCCCTACTTGCCTGCACCTGCCACACTAGGGATGCCCTACTTGCCTACGCTTGCCACAAGGGGGATGCCCTACTTGCCTGCACCTGCCACACGGGGGATGCCCTACTTGCCTACACTTGCCACAAGGGGGATGCCCTACTTGCCTGCACCTGCCACACAGGGGATGCCCTACATGCCTACACTTGCCACACGGGGGATGCCCTACTTGCCTACACTTGCCACACGGGGGATGCCCTACTTGCCTGCACCTGCCACACTAGGGATGCCCTACTTGCCTACGCTTGCCACAAGGGGGATGCCCTACTTGCCTGCACCTGCCTCACGGGGGATGCTCTACTTTCCTGCACTTGCCACAAGGGGGATGCCCTACTTGCCTGCACCTGCCTCACGGGGGATGCTCTACTTTCCTGCATTTGCCACAAGGGGGATGCCCTACTTACCTACACTTGCCACAAGGGGGATGCCCTACTTGCCTGCACCTGCCACACAGGGGATGCCCTACTTGCCTACACTTGCCACAATGGGGATGCCCTACATGCCTACACTTGCCACAAGGGGGATATCCTACTTACCTACACTTGCCACAAGGGGGATGCCCTACTTGCCTACACTTGCCACAAGGGGGATGCCCTACTTGCCTACACTTGCCACAAGGGGGATGCCCTACTAGCCTACGCTTGCCACATGGGGGATGCCCTACTTACCTGCCCCTGTCACACGGGGGATGCTCTACTTACCTGCACTTGCCACAAGGGGGATGCCCTACTTACCTACACTTGCCACAAGGGGGATATCCTACTTACCTGCACTTGCCACAAGGGGGATATCCTACTTACCTACACTTGCCACAAGGGGGATATCCTACTTACCTGCACTTGCCACAAGGGGGATATCCTACTTACCTACACTTGCCACAAGGTGGATGCCCTACTTACCTACACTTGCCACAAGGGGGATATCCTACTTACCTGCACGCTGATGACACGGGGCAGCGGCTGCCTGGTGTTGGCGCCGCCCTCGATGGCCACGCCCAGTGTGGGTTTGGTTCTGTGGACCGTGATGACCTCCACGGACAGACCTCCGTAGCGGGCCTGAGCCTCCCTCTCCACATCGCCCTGCAACACCAGGTGTCCTGGTCTTGAGTACAACACATGCTATTATACAACAATTTTTGGTAAGGAATACACAGAATAGGGCGTGTTGATTGTGATTGAAAAAGCAGCATTCTAGACATCTTGAGCAGGTCCCGAACCACGACTCCTAATAGCCCCACACAACTGCCAACAGGTCTAACCACTATACGCCACATCAAAAGTACACACTTGACCACAGGCAAACGACTAACTACGCCGCTGATTTTTTTCTATCTTTCTCATTCTTTTTTTAGACCGAGCTGAGGCGTAGTGGCTCGATCTGTTGGTAACTGAGCGAGACGAATGGGGCGTCGGGGTTCAGTCCCTTGCTTGGGATGACTTAACTGCACGCTAGTGTCTGTCAGTACAACACACGGCACAAGCTGCTCACTGCCTCATCCCTCATCGGCTGGAGTCGCTGACTGATGGACCTTGGGGTCGCAGCGTTCCACTGGAGGAGTCCAGCCAGGTGAGGCGTTGGGCAGCCACAGTGCACAGCAGGTGTCATCGGGACCACGCCAGGTGGTTAGGGCCAAATGTGTGTGTGTGTGTGTGCGCGCGCGCGCGTGAGTGTGTGTGCGCGCGCGCGCGCGCGTGTGTGTGTGTCTGTGTGTGTGAGCAAATAATTCACGTGGATGCCGGTCATATCGCCCACAGCCCATGATTCAAACTATCCATAAGACCCAACCCAAAACCACACAAACACACATGCACACATGCAGGCACACACACACACACACACACACACACACACACACACACACACACACACACACACACACACACACACACACACACACACACGCATACTTGCAATACGAACATCACCCACGACCATCTTCACACACCACCACCATCACCACCACCACCACCATCACCACCACCACCACCACCACCACCACCACCATCACCACCACCACCACCACCACCACCAGCAACTTACCCTGACGGTGGCCGCATCATCGTGAACAATTACCACGAGGACAGCGGTGTAGAGTGGAGAGAGACACCAACACAAAGACGCGAAGCCAAAGTCGGGGAGAGAGGACACGACAGCAGACTTTCTACCTGTGTCTGGCTCTCTGCAGACTGCATGCACAATCGCCCTGCACCAAGGACGCTACGCACAGCTGTGACCGGCTCTGTGCTCTAGCAGGCAGGCAGCCAGGCAGGCGAGTAGCTAGGTAGACACACCAACAGGCAAGCAACTGGGTGGGGGAGCATTCTAGCAAGTGACCAAGTAAGCTGAAGTGTGGGGCAGCGAGATAGGCAGACAGACATGTAGGCAGACAATTAAGGATCCAGACAGCTAGATAGAAAAGTAGTATGCAAGGAGCGGGTTTGCCTTGGAGGTAGACCAGCAAATAGCCAAGTAGGCAGATACCTATGTAGAAGGGTAGTAGGACAGACAGGCTGATGGGTTGATATGTGAATAGGTAAGCAGGAAGCTACGTTGGCAGGCAACCCGCGTAGGCTGGCAGATAGGCAGGCATTTCAAGAGACAGGCAGCTGGACAAGCAGGCAGTTAGATTGGAAGACAAGCGTTAAGCAGACAAAGGTCGGGCAGCTCGATTGGCAAGCACCTGTGTAGATAGGCAGGTAGGTAGATTGGCAGGTAGGTAGGTAGATAGGCAGGTAGGTAGATAGGCAGGCAGCTGCCAGAGAGGCAGCTAAGTAGGTAGGCAGGTAGGTGGGCAAGCTGTTAGGACGGTGCCAAATGTTAAGCAGGCTGGAGGGTAGGCAGGTAGGTAGACAGGCAGCCAGCTTGGCAGAAAGAACGGTAGGCGAATACGTCCACAGCTAAGAGGTAGATGACCAGGCAGGCAAGTAGTTAGAAAGCAGACAGGAAGCCGATAGCTTCTGTGAAGGCAAACAAGCTTGTGAGACAGGCTGAGAGTTAAGAAGGAAGCTACTAAGCTCGGAGGAAGGTAGCCAGCTACAGTCGACAAGCGGATAGGTAGAGAGAGAGAGAGAGAGAGAGAGAGAGAGAGAGAGAGATAGAGAGAGAGAGAGAGAGAGCAGCAAGGAGGCAGCAGCTACATCCGTACGTACATGGCAAAGAACGAGCAAGGTAAAGCCTTACATATAGGAACTAAGGAAGGCAAGCAACTGTAGGCAGTTACACACGAAGCAGTGCAGGAAGCAAGCACAGCTGCCACGCCCAGGAAGTCTCTACACCCACAGCGTGAGCAGCTGAGATACTGGAACACAACAGCAAGAAGACAGGCTCACAGCAGCAAAGGATGTCACAGCTAGGAAGCAGGGAGAGGACCACAGAGCCAGTGGAAGCGGAATGACGTACCACAGGTCTCACACCTGTGAACGAGAGTAACTGCCGCAAGCCTCCAAAGCTGCTGGTGTTTCCTGAAGCCGAGATAACCATGACCAGCGCCTTGCTGCCACAGAATGCTGCTGCTGCTGTCGCCGCCGCCGCCGCTGCCTAGACAACCAGCTGTAGGGCCACGCGATAGGCGCGAGCCTGCGGGCTATGTCATATGCTCGTGCTTGCTTTGATGAATAATGAAGATAATTATCTCCTCAGGCAATGAACTGTACATCGGCCAGTTGGGATCGGACTGCACCAAACAAGCAAATCTACTCTTCCGTTGCCACATTTAAAACTGGCACTCTCTTCCACGTCATGTGACAGCTGCCGCCTTTAGGACGGCGCTCTCTTTCACACCTTGTGACACCTGCCGCATTTAGGACTGGCACTCTTCCACGCCTTGTGACACCTGCCGCATTTAGGACTGGCACTCTCTTCCACGCCTTGTGATACCTGCCGCATTTAGGACTGGCACTCTCTTTCACGTCACGTGACAGCTGCCGCATTTAGGACTGGCACTCTCTTCCACGTCATGTGACACCTGCCGCCTTTAGGACGGCACTCTCTTTCACACCTTGTGACAGTTGCCGCATTTAGGACTGGCACTCTCGTCCACGCCTTGTGACACCTGCCGCATTTAGGACTGGCACTCTCTTCCACGCCTTGTGACAGTTGCCGCATTTAGGACTGGCACTCTCTTCCACGCCTTGTGACAGTTGCCGCATTTAGGACTGGCACTCTTCCACGTCACGTGACAGGTCCATCGCCGTCCAATCCAGTCTTGCGTGACAAAGAGCTCGTGTGTGTCAGACAATGCGTGCGATGCAGACAGGCGCTGTTTTGAAAATGTGGAAAACGAGCGGCAGGTGCAAGGCTGACAGGAATGGCGTATAGGCGAACACTTTATCAATGAGTCACGCAGGCAGGCAGGCAGGCAGGAAGGCATGAAGGCAGGCAGGAAGGCAGGCAGGAAGGCAAGCAGACAGGAAGGCCGGAAGGCATGCAGGCAGACAGACAGGAAGACAGATAGACAGGAGGGCAGGCAGGCATGCAGACAGAAAGGCAGGCAGACAGAAAGGCAAGCAGATAGGAAGGAAGGCAGAAAAGCAGACAGGAAGGCCAGAAGGCAGGCAGACAGACAAACTGGAGGACAGGCAGGCAGAGAGACAGACTGGAGGACTGGCAGGCAGACAGACAGACTGGAGGACTGGTAGGCAAACAGACAGACAGGAGGACTGGCAGGCAGACAGACAGACTGGAGGACTGGCAGACAGACAGACAGACAGACAGGAGGACTGGCAGGCAAACAGACAGACAGGAGGACTGGCAGGCAGACAGACAGACAGGAGGACTGGCAGACATGCAGGCAGTCAGACAGTCAGACAGACAGACAGGCAGGCAGACAGACACACATACACACAGATAGACACACAGACAAACACAGAGACAAAGACAGAGACAGACACAAACACAAAGACAAAGAAAGACAGACAGACAGACAGACAGACAGGCAGGCAGGCAGGCAGGTAGGCAGGCAGACAGAGAGACACAGGCAGGCACACAGATAGGCAGACACACAGACACACAGACATACGCACGGACACACAGACATTGACACGCAGACAGATAGACACAGACTGACAGAGAGAGAAACACACACACACACACACACAGACGGACAGACAGACAGACAGACAGACAGACAGACACACACACAGACACACAGACAGACAAACACAGATACACAGACAGACATACCAACAGACTCAACAGATACACAGACGGAAAAACACACACAAACAGACACACAGATACACGTACAGATTGACAAACACAGACACACAAACAGACACACAGATACACAGACAGACACACAGACTCACCTGTTCTCCTTCAGGACGAGGTCTACCAGTGGTGGGAGAGGCAGGGACGTGTTCTTTGCCAGAACTCTCTTCCTCGTCCTCCTCTTCCACTTCTTCCTCCTCCTCCTTCTCATGTTGTTGCTGCCTTTGCTCCTCTCTGTACTGGGACTGCTGCATCGCCTGTCTGCACACACAACAGGAACAGTTCAACGGACAGTCTCCAGCCCTCTCGGTGTGCATCTATTTGTAAAGCGGCTCCAAAATCCTCCATCGCTCCAACCTCCCACAGCATCGCCTGACGTGTGTTCCCTGCCTGTAGGCTTACTCACAGCGACGTCGGCACGAGTGGTAGCAAGTATTTGGCAGGCAAGTGTACAGTGCGCACAGATACACAAAGATCTCTGCGTAGACGTCTGCATGTGTCATTCGTACGCTGGTTTTGCGAAATCTTCCAAGAGCCATTGCAATTTGGGTGGAGCAGACATAGGGGAAGCTGTAAAACACTGCCAAGACTGCCTGCCGTGGACACAGGGGAAGCTGCAAAACAATGCCGAGACTGCTTGCCGTGGACAGAGGGGAAGCTGTAAAACACTGCCGAGACTGCTTGCCGTGGACAGAGAGGAAGCTGTAAAACTCTGCCAAGACTGCTTGCCATGGACAGAGGGGAAGCTGTAAAACTCTGCCAAGACTGGTGGCCGTGGACAGAGGGGAAGCTGTAAAACTCTGCCTACTGTTTGCCGTGGACAGAGGGGAAGCTGCAAAACACTGCCAAGACTGCTTGCTGTGGACAGAGGGGAAGTTGTAAAACTCTGCCAAGACTGCTTGCCGTGGACAGAGGGGAAGCTGCAAAACACTGCCAAGACTGCTTGCCGTGGACAGAGGGGAAGCTGTAAAACTCTGCCAAGACTGGTGGCCGTGGACAGAGGGAAAGCTGTAAAACTCTACCAAGACTGGTGGCCGTGGACAGAGGGGAAGCTGTAAAACTCTGCCTACTGTTTGCCGTGGACAGAGGGGAAGCTGCAAAACACTGCCAAGACTGCTTGCCGTGGACAGAGGGGAAGCTGTAAAACTCTGCCAAGACTGGTGGCCGTGGACAGAGGGGAAGCTGTAAAACTCTGCCTACTGTTTGCCGTGGACAGAGGGGAAGCTGCAAAACACTGCCAAGACTGCTTGCCGTGGACAGAGGGGAAGCTGTAAAACACTGCCAAGACTGCTTGCCGTGGACAGAGGGGAAGCTGTAAAACACTGCCAAGACTGCTGGCCGTGGACAGAGGGGAAGCTGTAAAACACTGCCAAGACTGCTGGCCGTGGACAGAGGGGAAGCTGTAAAACACTGCCAAGACTGCTGGCCGTGGACAGAGGGGAAGCTGTAAAACTCTGCCAAGACTGGTGGCCGTGGACAGAGGGAAAGCTGTAAAACTCTGCCAAGACTGCTTGCCGTGGACAGAGGGGAAGCTGTAAAACTCTGCCAAGACTGCTTGCCGTGGACAGAGGGGAAGCTGTAAAACTCTGCCAAGACTGGTGGCCGTGGACAGAGGGGAAGCTGTAAAACTCTGCCAAGACTGCTTGCCGTGGACAGAGGGGAAGCTGCAAAACACTGCCAAGACTGCTTGCCGTGGACAGAGGGAAAGCTGTAAAACTCTGCCAAGACTGGTGGCCGTGGGCAGAGGGGAAGCTGTAAAACTCTGCCAAGACTGGTGGCCGTGGACAGAGGGGAAGCTGTAAAACACTCCCAAGACTGCCTGCCGTGGACAGAGGGGAAGCTGTAAAACTCTGCCAAGACTGCTGGCCGTGGACAGAGGGGAAGCTGTAAAACTCTGCCAAGACTGGTGGCCGTGGACAGAGGGGAAGCTGTAAAACTCTGCCAAGACTGCTGGCCGTGGACAGAGGGGAAGCTGTAAAACTCTGCCAAGACTGCTTGCCGTGGACAGAGGGGAAGCTGTAAAACTCTGCCATGACTGGTGGCCGTGGACAGAGGGGATGCTGTAAAACTTTGCCAAGACTGTTTGCCGTGGACAGAGGGGAAGCTGCAAAACACTGCCAAGACTGCTTGCCGTGGACAGAGGGGAAGCTGTAAAACTCTGCCAAGACTGGTGGCCGTGGACAGAGGGGAAGTTGTAAAACTCTGCCAAGACTGCTTGCCGTGGACAGAGGGGAAGCTGTAAAACACTGCCAAGACTGCTGGCCGTGGACAGAGGGAAGGCTGCAAAACACTGCCAAGACTGCTTGCCGTGGACAGAGGGAAGCTGCAAAACACTGCCAAGACTGCTGGCCGTGGACAGAGGGGAAGCTGTAAAACACTGCCAAGACTGCTGGCCGTGGACAGAGGGAAAGCTGTAAAACACTGCCAAGACTGCTGGCCGTGGACAGAGGGGAAGCTGCAAAACACTGCCAAGACTGCTTGCCGTGGACAGAGGGGAAGCTGTAAAACTCTGCCAAGACTGCTGGCCGTGGACAGAGGGGAAGCTGTAAAACACTGCCAAGACTGCTGGCCGTGGACAGAGGGGAAGCTGTAAAACACTGCCAAGACTGCTTGCCGTGGACAGAGGGGAAGCTGCAAAACACTGCCAAGACTGCTGGCCGTGGACAGAGGGGAAGCTGTAAAACACTGCCAAGACTGCTGGCCGTGGACAGAGGGGAAGCTGTAAAACACTGCCAAGACTGCTGGCCGTGGACAGAGGGAAAGCTGTAAAACACTGCCAAGACTGCTGGCCGTGGACAGAGGGAAAGCTGTAAAACACTGCCAAGACTGCTGGCCGTGGACAGAGGGAAAGCTGTAAAACACTGCCAAGACTGTTTGCCGTGGACAGAGGGAAAGCTGTAAAACACTGCCAAGACTGCTTGCCATGGACAGAGGGGAAGCTGTAAAACTCTGCCAAGACTGGTGGCCGTGGACAGAGGGGAAGCTGTAAAACACTGCCAAGACTGCTTGCCGTGGACAGAGGGAAGCTGCAAAACACTGCCGACTGCTGGCCGTGGACAGAGGGAAGCTGCAAAACACTGCCGACTGCTGGCCGTGGACAGAGGGAAGCTGCAAAACACTGCCGACTGCTGGCCGTGGACAGAGGGAAGCTGCAAAACACTGCCGACTGCTGGCCGTGGACAGAGGGAAGCTGCAAAACACTGCCGACTGCTGGCCGTGGACAGAGGGAAGCTGCAAAACACTGCCGACTGCTGGCCGTGGACAGATGGAAGCTGCAAAACACTGCCGACTGCTGGCCGTGGACAGAGGGAAGCTGCAAAACACTGCCAAGACTGCTGGCCGTGGACAGAGGGAAGCTGCAAAACACTGCCGACTGCTGGCCGTGGACAGAGGGAAAGCTGTAAAACACTGCCAAGACTGCTGGCCGTGGACAGAGGGAAAGCTGTAAAACACTGCCAAGACTGCTGGCCGTGGACAGAGGGAAAGCTGTAAAACACTGCCAAGACTGCTGGCCGTGGACAGAGGGGAAGCTGTAAAACACTGCCAAGACTGCTGGCCGTGGACAGAGGGAAAGCTGTAAAAGACGGCCAAGACTGCTGGCCGTGGACAGAGGGAAAGCTGTAAAACACTGCCAAGACTGCTGGCCGTGGACAGAGGGAAAGCTGTAAAACACTGCCAAGACTGCTGGCCGTGGACAGAGGGGAAGCTGTAAAACACTGCCAAGACTGCTGGCCGTGGACAGAGGGAAAGCTGTAAAACACTGCCAAGACTGCTGGCCGTGGACAGAGGGAAAGCTGTAAAACACGGCCAAGACTGCTGGCCGTGGACAGAGGGAAAACTGTAAAACACTGCCAAGACTGCTGGCCGTGGACAGAGGGAAAGCTGCAAAACACTGCCAAGACGGCTTGCCGTGGACATAGGGAAGCTGCAAAACACGGCCAAGACTGCTAGCCGTGGACAGAGGGAAAGCTGTAAAACTCTGCCAAGACTGCTGGCCGTGGACAGAGGGAAAGCTGTAAAACTCTGCCAAGACTGGTGGCCGTGGACAGAGGGGAAGCTGTAAAACTCTGCCAAGACTGCTGGCCGTGGACAGAGGGAAAGCTGCAAAACACGGCCAAGACTGCTGGCCATGGACAGAGGGAAAGCTGTAAAACACTGCCAAGACTGGTGGCCGTGGACAGAGGGGAAGCTGCAAAACACTGCCAAGACTGCTGGCCGTGGACAGAGGGGAAGCTGTTAAACACTGCCAAGACTGCTGGCCGTGGACAGAGGGGAAGCTGCAAAACACTGCCGACTGCTTGCTGCGGACGTCTGTCCAGTGAGAGACCCCGGAGTCCTCAGTCATTCATTTTGTAGACAGGACACACGTTGTGCCTGGGGCCGTCCGTGCAGCAACGCTGGCTCAGGTCTGAGAACGTGAAGACTGCAGGTGCCACTCCTAGACAGATCGATACATCCAGCAGCAGGAGGTTCCATGACTCTGTTACCTTCATCCAGTGGTGTTGTAAATATTACACTTAGGCAGAGGAACTGTTTATGGCGCACTCGTGTACAGGAGTTGTGAGTCACACTCGTGTTGTGGAGTGGTGAACGTTACCGCCATGTAGGGATGCTGTGAATGTTACACGCACGAAGGTCTCGAAAATAATGCATTCATGTACATGTGCTCTAACTGTTACGCGCATGGGCTGGTAGTAAAAGTAACTCATACGTTGATGTTGTGAGTTTTGCATTCATGTACGTCATAATAAGTGTTAGCTCAAGTGAAAATGATCAGAGAGCACTACGCTAATGTGCGTGTGTTGTGAAAGTTTCTCAATGAGTGGTATTGTGAGTATTACATTAATGTACAGTACGTGTTGTAGATGATATATTCAAGTCACAAGTGCAGGAGTGCGAGTGTTACACTAATGTACAGTACGTGTTGTAGATGATATATTCAAGTCACAAGTGCAGGAGTGCGAGTGTTACACTAATGTACAGTACGTGTTGTAGATGATATATTCAAGTCACAAGTGCAGGAGTGCGAGTGTTACACTAATGTACAGTACGTGTTGTAGATGATATATTCAAGTCACAAGTGCAGGAGTGCGAGTGTTACACTAATGTACAGTACGTGTTGTAGATGATATATTCAAGTCACAAGTGCAGGAGTGCGAGTGTTACACTAATGTACAGTACGTGTTGTAGATGATATATTCAAGTCACAAGTGCAGGAGTGCGAGTGTTACACTAATGTACAGTACGTGTTGTAGATGATATATTCAAGTCACAAGTGCAGGAGTGCGAGTGTTACACTAATTGTACAGTACGTGTTGTAGATGATATATTCAAGTCACAAGTGCAGGAGTGCGAGTGTTACACTAATGTACAGTACGTGTTGTAGATGATATATTCAAGTCACAAGTGCAGGAGTGCGAGTGTTACACTAATGTACAGTACGTGTTGTAGATGATATATTCAAGTCACAAGTGCAGGAGTGCGAGTGTTACACTAATGTACAGTACGTGTTGTAGATGATATATTCAAGTCACAAGTGCAGGAGTGCGAGTGTTACACTAATGTACAGTACGTGTTGTAGATGATATATTCAAGTCACAAGTGCAGGAGTGCGAGTGTTACACTAATGTACAGTACGTGTTGTAGATGATATATTCAAGTCACAAGTGCAGGAGTGCGAGTGTTACACTAATGTACAGTACGTGTTGTAGATGATATATTCAAGTCACAAGTGCAGGAGTGCGAGTGTTACACTAATGTACAGTACGTGTTGTAGATGATATATTCAAGTCACAAGTGCAGGAGTGCGAGTGTTACACTAATGTACAGTACGTGTTGTAGATGATATATTCAAGTCACAAGTGCAGGAGTGCGAGTGTTACACTAATGTACAGTACGTGTTGTAGATGATATATTCAAGTCACAAGTGCAGGAGTGCGAGTGTTACACTAATGTACAGTACGTGTTGTAGATGATATATTCAAGTCACAAGTGCAGGAGTGCGAGTGTTACACTAATGTACAGTACGTGTTGTAGATGATATATTCAAGTCACAAGTGCAGGAGTGCGAGTGTTACACTAATGTACAGTACGTGTTGTAGATGATATATTCAAGTCACAAGTGCAGGAGTGCGAGTGTTACACTAATGTACAGTACGTGTTGTAGATGATATATTCAAGTCACAAGTGCAGGAGTGCGAGTGTTACACTAATGTACAGTACGTGTTGTAGATGATATATTCAAGTCACAAGTGCAGGAGTGCGAGTGTTACACTAATGTACAGTACGTG
>JAWQFJ010014645.1:0-5000 GCA_034096865.1 Theodoxus fluviatilis | reverse complement strand
TTATACCCCGCGCCTATCGCGCTAGCACAGGGGTTGAAATTGGGGGGGAGGGGGTCTGAGTGCACCGACATTGCAGCCGGTGACCCGGGAGGAAAATCACCACAGTCGATGAAAACAGTTGAACTTGGCATTCTTTCGTTCTCTCTCTCTCTCTGGCATTTCTTCTTCTTCTGAGTTGTGTCGAGGGAACTGGCTCCTCCTTCTTCTTCTTCTTCTTCTTCTTCTTCTTCTTCTGAGAGGAGTCGGTCTGCTTTCCAACAAGACAGGCCACCACACTTCAGCAAAGCAAGCAAGCAGGCTGGCAGGCAAGCTGGCTGTTCACCATTCCACCACCCCCTGGCAGAGGGGTTCGCTTCCAGCCGGTTCCGGGCAGGCTGAGGTTTCTCACTAATATCATTCTGCGTTTCTATATGGCCACCGCCAAGAGCAAAACACCTACACCAAGCAGGGCGCCGATGTCGCTGCTTCACTAAAAATAAATGATATGACGCCACGAGCATCCGGCGACACTCGCTTAAATGCCTTCACTGACGTCACCAAGTTCAGTCAGTCCAATCACCACTGTCCATCCCACTCCACTCTGACTGGTCAATTCACAAGTTGAAAGTCACAGGTTGGTCAGCGTGAAAACGCCAGTGGAGTCCACTACACTCGTAACACTTTCAAGTCATTCACCTACACAGGGGTCAATTCTTTACTGACACCGGCTCAGGGCAATGAAAAAAACCGCTAAAGTTACGGCTCAGCAGACGCATGTTAAACATTTCTAGTAATACTAATAACCAGAAGGCATGAAAAAACATTGTCTCGCCACAGACCCAGATGCCGTTCTCACTTCTCTGTGGTGGGAGCGTGACCTGCTAATACTACCGTCATCCTCAACGATCCAGATGTGTTTGAAACCAGGCCCACCCCTCGTAAATGGAGAGAACTGTTGGATAACGGGCGTCAACGGACAGTACCATCTGGACGTCGTGGGTGTTACTGGATCCTAACCAGATAGGTGTCACCTTTCAATTATAGGCTGGCTGGTTGATAATCTATACCGTATAACGACACATATGCATACATACAGACGCCAATAATATTTTCGGTTTACGAACTGAATGAAAGTATAAATTAGTAAAAAGCCCTTGAACTTACTAGAATACGTACTCATCTCTCAATGACTTTTGTTATGCTGTTGTTATTCAAGTCCCTTCTTTAACACTGACGGACGGTTAGGCATGGCAGCTTTTGTTATAGGGCATCCGGTCAGTGCGACGCCTGTGTATTGGAATGCTAGACGGTTAAAAATAAAAAGATGTGTTATGAAAGTAGAAACGGAGTAGCATAAGAGAGAACAATACGGCCCTAGACAAAGCAAAGAAAGAGGGCGTCGCAATATTGTTTATAGGATAAGGACTGCAGATGGTGTGTCCGTAGAACATGTGGATGGTGTGTGAATAGTGATGATGTGTTGTACCTGTAAATCTAACGCAACTGTTCCGACGAAGTTCTTATTCTCCAATGCGACCTCGAAACTTTGGGTATGGGGATAGTTGTCTTGGGCGCGGGTTGGTAAAAAAGGGTGGTTCGTCGGCCACATGTGTATAACGGAGAGTGGGCAGCGAAACAGAAAGATATAGTCCGTCCCGAAATACCTGGTTGTACCGGCGATTGAGGACGAGCAGGTGTATACACTTGTTTGTCTAATTGTCGCTTCCAGTTGCGAAATTTGGGTCTGCAACGTTGTTGTTTTGGTATCAATGTTTTCCTATGTGTTTATGAATCAGGTGTTCTGTTTTATAAAGGATCATACTTGTCGTAGTCCTTCTAACGGCCCTTTAGTATACTGACTGTTACTATGATATGTGTAGTTGGATTTGCAAACGATTAAATATCTTTTCTGGTTCGTTGACACTGACTTCGACCTTTCGTATGTCTAAAGTTTAGCTTAAGTCGATTTTGTTTTCGTACGGACAATAAAGTTTTGTATTTGAATTTGGTCTTCATTTCACCCTACCTTCTTCCAAAATGGGCTATGGTGTGTAGAATTTAGCGGATGTGACTCACATACAGGCAATTGGTGAAAAAAAAAATGGGGGGTAAATCCTATGAGAAGGGGAAGAAGGTGAAAACTGTGGGGCACTCACAGTGGCGGATTGGATCTGATAGCAAGTCATGGATGTGTGATGTTGTATAGGGTATAAGTGTAGAGAAGACTGACCTCTGGTGGTGGAGCAGAACTGCTGATGACATTATCCACGCCAGGTGGAGCAACACATGGTGAGGACAATTAGAAGGATTCCACTCATAAGGGGAATAGGGCTACCACATGTGAGCTAATACCAGACTGTAGAGGAGGGGAACAAACCAAAAACTAGTAAACGAATATAAAAGACCCGAAAACCAATTGTAGTCGCCGATTTTAGAAAAATCGAAGGTTACGGGAAAGGTGGAGTGAAATCTGGTAATAAGACAAATGTAAGAGGTCGTTGGGTGACGAGTTAATAAACCGTTGTAGGGTGAGAAATAATAAAACCACTGTAAGATATAACTCCCTCCGGACGAAGCGAGATAGAAAGAAGAAAGTTAAGAGAAGTAGGACTGGTGGGTGTCGGTGGGGTGTGGGTGACTTGGAGTGCTGGTGTGTTGGGGTGTGTGTGGGGGTTGTGCGGGTAGCCTTGGGGGAATAAGGAGAGAGAGGAGTGAAGAAAAGTGATGGCAGGAGAATGAGGAGAGGAGAGAAGAGGCAGAGGACGAGAAAGAGGAGGGGAGAAAGGGTGAAAGACGAAGGAGAAAGAAGAACAGACAGAGAGACGAGAGAAAGATAAACAGACAGACAGAACAGTAAATGAGGAGACATACAGACAGACTAAATACGCAGACAGACATGAGGCGAAGGCTACTAACACTGACAGACACAGTAGACAGACACTTGACACTCACCCTAAACAAACATATAACATACATCACAATACCACGACGACGAACCAGCGGGCACGAAAGACAGAACCGTATTTGCTAAGGTGTAGATTCAGACAAGTACAGACAGTACAGACACTAGAAAGTACGTAACAGACAGAAACAGACGTAAAGACAGACAACATCAGAATATATACAGACTACAACACGATACAGACAACAATAAACAGAACGGCAATATCATTTTACAGACAGACAATAGTTCTACATAGAACACATACAGAACTAGTACAAGAGAAGAGAAGAGTGACACAGCTCAGAAAAGGGAGTCGACATGTGACAGCACAGCACTAAAGAACATTACATAGACAGACCAGTTAAGGAACACTTACAAACAAACGACACATCGTCCAGTCCAGTACTACACATACAGTACTTAACACACTCACAATATACACAGACTTACTACCCATCCTTTCGCCTTTCTACCTACCCCCCACTACCCCACCCTTACCCCCCACCCGGTCCTTCTCCTCCCTCCCCTCCCACCGCCCCCCCCTGCTCCCATCACACACGCTCCTTCACCTCTACAGCAGAGACCGCCAACCAGCCACCCCAGGACCAGCACTCTGCCCACTACCTGGAACAGCTCCACCTGCCAATGCATCTTACAGGCTCATTGCATTAGTTGCGACGGCAGGTCGCGCCAATGCATTCTTACTTTAGTTTCACACGATTTGACGCAGACAGTCATACCTATCATCATTCATCATACACACAGCAAAAGAACAACTACAGACCAGGAACGACCATACAGATAGAGTACACACAACGGTTCGTACATACACCTCCCATTTTACCTCACTACACAGCTAGACATACCCTATAACTTTACTCCATCATCAAACCAGAAAAAAAGAGTACATAACACGACTATTGCATACTCTAAGACAGTCATTTCAGTAAGTCCTATTCCGTCATTCATTCAGACATACACAAATCCATACATGACAGAACCAACTTTATTACATGGACGTATACTTACACAATTAACAATGCAGGACACTGAGGACTTACAAGACAGTACATCACCTAACCACCTAGACACAGATCACACTATGCAACTACACTACGTACCGTCAAACGGAAAACTACACACAGCAGCACACAGCTACCTGGACACCTTTTTGACTACACACTACACACTCTACTAAACACCATACTATACTCTACATGTCATTCATGTTGACTTTGAAGTTTTACATACATACATCACAACTCACAAATACCAGTATTCACTCCAGTCAGTTGACCATTTACACATATGAACCACCATTTGACCAATATCACAACCACACTACAATATACTTACTTCATACATATACATTCTAGACATCCATATGTTACTCTACTTACGGCTTGCATATACTAGCATAACTTCTATTACCGACATTTATAATTTCACAATACATACATTTAATCATGCATATTTATTTATCTTCTATCATACAGTATCTTAGATATACATTTATATAAGCAGTCTATAGATACATTATATATGAGATTCATATAATGGTCATAATGCTTTAATGAATTTTTTAAATATTCAATATACTATCGATATGACCACATGACACATACTCGAATTATTTACATATATATGATACTTATACCTTTATTAACCAGAATATCGACTCTATCACACTACAAAACTACGATGTATTACTAATAGTATCAGAAATATACTAGTGTAGAATATGAATATACTATAGATATGAAAACCTTTCATTTACAATATTAATAGCCTATAGACCTCTCCTTTAAAGTATGCGCTTACTCCAGTTGCACCACGTCATCTCCTACCGATGATCCTTTATGAGCATTCATCCACCATGTTGTGACTAATCAAGAGAGATTAAACTTTACACGACATTCCACATAGGAAACTACGAGTGTCGTTTCCTGGCGGAATTGCGTTGCATCCTTTCGGTGTTTCCTTCTAGCCTGAGGGCGTATAAAGAATCTGGACTCTGCTGTTTTTTCCTATCGATCATCACGTGGATATTCGGGCAGGATTGTCCTGCACATGATAT
>JAWQFJ010014644.1:0-15801 GCA_034096865.1 Theodoxus fluviatilis | reverse complement strand
TGGCTGGTGACTGCTGGTGACTGCAGTGTGGGCGCTGGCTGGTGACTGCAGTGTGGACGCTGGCTGGTGACTGCTGGTGACTGCAGTGTGGGCGCTGGCTGGTGACTGCAGTGTGGACGCTGGCTGGTGACTGCAGTGTGGACGCTGGCTGGTGACTGCAGTGTGGGCGCTGGCTGGTGACTGCAGTGTGGACGCTGGCTGGTGACTGCAGTGTGGACGCTGGCTGGTGACTGCAGTGTGGGCGCTGGCTGGTGACTGCAGTGTGGAGCGCTGGCTGGTGACTGCAGTGTGGGCGCTGGCTGGTGACTGCAGTGTGGACGCTGGCTGGTGACTGCAGTGTGGGCGCTGGCTGGTGACTGCAGTGTGGGCGCTGGCTGGTGACTGCAGTGTGGACGCTGGCTGGTGACTGCAGTGTGGACGCTGGCTGGTAACTGCAGTGTGGGCGCTGGCTTGTGACTGCTGGTGACTGCAGTGTGGACGCTGGCTGGTGACTGCTGGTGACTGCAGTGTGGGCGCTGGCTGGTGACTGCAGTGTGGACGCTGGCTGGTGACTGCAGTGTGGGCGCTGGCTGGTGACTGCAGTGTGGACGCTGGCTGGTGACTGCTGGTGACTGCAGTGTGGGCGCTGGCTGGTGACTGCTGGTGACTGCAGTGTGGACGCTGGCTGGTGACTGCAGTGTGGGCGCTGGCTGGTGACTGCAGTGTGGACGCTGGCTGGTGACTGCAGTGTGGGCGCTGGCTGGTGACTGCAGTGTGGGCGCTGGCTGGTGACTGCAGTGTGGACGCTGGCTGGTGACTGCAGTGTGGACGCTGGCTGGTGACTGCAGTGTGGACGCTGGCTGGTGACTGCAGTGTGGACGCTGGCTGGTGACTGCTGGTGACTGCAGTGTGGGCGCTGGCTGGTGACTGCAGTGTGGACGCTGGCTGGTGACTGCTGGTGACTGCAGTGTGGGCGCTGGCTGGTGACTGCAGTGTGGACGCTGGCTGGTGGCTGCAGTGTGGGCGCTGGCTGGTGACTGCAGTGTGGACGCTGGCTGGTGACTGCTGGTGACTGCAGTGTGGGCGCTGGCTGGTGGCTGCAGTGTGGGCGCTGGCTGGTGACTGCAGTGTGGGCGCTGGCTGGTGGCTGCAGTGTGGGCGCTGGCTGGTGACTGCTGGTGACTGCAGTGTGGGCTCTTCTTATCATCTCTGAAATCGTTTTTCAACGAAGCCAAACGAAGAAAAAAGCTCTCGGCGAAGAGACGCGAGACTTGAGGATACACATGCAAGTGATTTGTCACAGCAATCGTGTCCCCCACTCCACATTTTTGTCAGTTTGAGTTCAGTGAGTCTGAAGAACTTGGGACGCAATTTCAAGGATGAAAATCGCTTTTCATTCGAACAAACGGCTGGCAAGTTACATGTTGTTGAAGACGTTACATTCGTATTAAGATATTTCAAGAAAATATCTCTACAAGACGAGCACATTGCTTCGATCATTTCTACCCACCCATCTGAACTCGGCTTTAGTCCAGCCAGTCTCCACAAACTGTCGTGGATGGAAAGACCGGCTCTCATTAGATTCAAGGATGGAAGAGTTTTGTTCATTGGATAGGGGGGATTTTTTTTTCCTAAAGCTTTTCAATGGCTTTCCTCCTCCCATACTGGCTAGAAATTGTGCTTTAAGACGCTTTTAGCGTGCCTGACGGTAACATTTGTACATTTCCTTGACGGTATTCTTGGTTGTCCCGTCATTAGCTGCTGTGTGTCGTTGATGCGTGATAAATAAAAAGTCTACTGTCATAACGTTTTCAAACTTCTTACTCTAGCAATGCTTAGTACGCAGAATACCACACGGTTAACCACGACATGATAACCTGCCACACCTGGGTCCATAACTGGTAACCAAATACGAATCTTCGTCGTCACGAGAGTCAAAAGCAGCAAAGCACACAATCATCGCACAAGACTACTGTTCATTGAAGTAAAAAAGGGCTCCTGGTTGGTGCCACCCAGCACAAAGGCAGTTCGAGTGTGGCTTCCCTGTGTCCTTGACTGGCGGTGGAGCCGCGCAGGCAGCCATCCCCTGCAGCCCGCCACTCGGCGCCTCTGTACCGCCCTCGCCATCTGGGACGCTGCGGGCGTCCTGCTCGAGGCCCGCGTGGTGGCACTCCCAGCCAGCCCCCCAAGGCCTCCTGGCGCCACAAGGCGGAGTCTCGTGGGTCCGGGCCCAGCATGCACTGCGGCTGACGCGTTGCCAAGTCTCTGGAGGATGAAGAGGTCCTCCTCTCTGTCCTCCACCTTGACCAGCTTGGCTCCCAGTCTCTTGCACTCGTCCCAGGCGTCGGTCCAGGACAGCTGGGTGGTGGAGAAGTACAGGCAGGAGTTAGGCCCCTTGTCGAAGCCAGGAGGACAGTGGGACGGCTCTCCAAGATGGCTGCCCTGGTCTGTCCTGCTCACGCCCACAACCTCGGAGCAGAGATCGGCGTTGCAGTTGTCCGAGGTGCAGCATTTGAAGCAGAGAATGGAGCCCTGGGTCCTCTGGGAGTGCGAGATGACGTCAGCGTTGACGTTCTGACTGTGCACGTCACTTTCTCTCCGGCGACCGATGACGTGATCAGTGGACCCGTAGTCGCAGAGCGCCTTGCTCTCACAGCCCAGACGGAAGGCACGGCGACCCTGGTGGTCGAAGATCTCCTGCGTGAAGCACAGCTGCATAAAACTTACAGGAGGGGGGCATTCCACTTTTGCCCGCTCTCCTGTAAGTCTTATTTGTGCGCCTGATGTAGCCTTTTTAACCGAAAATTTGCTCTGTTTTACCTTTTAGTGTTTTGTATTTGTTTTGTAATATACGTGTTGCACTCTTCTCTTGTTGTACGGGGGTTCTCCTAGCTTGCGCTGGGAAATCGAAGTTACAAACGCTGGTGGTCGTTTTCGATAAACTTTATTCACGCACTGATCTCTACACAGTGGTGAAAATCAGCAAACAGTAATCGTCGTACTTGTAGCAGCTTCACTCTACGCGCAGTGGCGCAGAAGACTCGCTCGTTACAAAGTTAAGCTCTCACCTTAACTCTGTCACATCTGCTGCTCATGTCTGACTCGTGTCTGACTCGAGTCTTGCTTTGTCGATCCTTTTATACCTAATCCTAGGTTCCAGATCTTTCGTGAATGAAGCGGCACAGTCTCTAGAAAGTCGAGCTCTAAATCGACTGACATCACGTGACACAACAATATAATTTTAGCCTGACTCGATCGCATGCTAGGGCAATGACCTGACCGATATAAACAACCTGACCGTGTTGCTACGATCTAGAACCTTCACAACATATTGAGCTCTAAATGACCTGACCCATATAAGCAAAACCAACCGTGCCGTGACCCTCAAGCATGATCTAGAACCTTCACAACATACACGACAATCAGAACCTCATCGTGTTTTAGACGTTATAAGATTTGGTCTGCAAACAAATGGAGGAGGGAGGATGAGGAATGGGAGGAGCCGCATACATGTACACACACAAATATACATGCAAACACGCGCGCGCACACACACACTCTCTACTGGTCAAGTCACTCTCACCACTCTGTTGGTCTTGTCACTCTCACCACTCTGTTGGTCTTGTCACTCTCACCACTCTGTTGGTCTTGTCACTCTCACCACTCTATTGGTCTTGTCACTCACACTATATGGTCTTGTCACTCTCACCACTCTCATACCACTCTCATGGTCTTGTCACTCTCATAACTCTATTGGTCTAGTCACTCACACTACTCTATTGGTCTAGTCACTCTCACACCACCACTCTCATGGTCAAGTCACTCACACCACTCTCATGGTATTGTCACTCTCACCACTCTATTGGTCTTGTCACTCTCACCACCACTCTCATGGTCAAGTTACTCTCACCACTCTCATGGTCAAGTCACTCACACCACTATCATGGTCTTGTCACTCTCACCACCACTTTCATGGTCAAGTTACTCTCACCACTCTACTGGTCCAGTCACTCTCACACCACAGACACACAATACCTACACAACTGGCACACACACACACACACACACACACACACACACACACACACACACACACACACTGTGATGGTTACCCATCAGTGGCTCTGTTGTGTGTTAATGAGAGAGATGCTGCTGCTTGGAATGAGGACAGAAAGTGTGGGAGTGGACAGGGTTATGCATAGTTCCGGTTCCACAGAAAGTTTAGAAGCACCGGGATCTGTGTCACATCAAGTGTATGCGGTCAAATTAGTTCCGGGTCCCACGGGGGTCACCCGCTCTCAGAGAGGAGTCTCCATCTACGAAGCGCCGATCGTGTCAATCAGAACTTTCGGCCGAAAATCTCCGCGCGGAGTTTCCATTCCTCGCCTGCCGATTGGTCTACTTTAGTCAGCTCCGCCCTCAAACCAGAGCTAATTTGCATACTTCTCCGGACGGCGTTTCCTAAAATCTTGGATCGGAAATTTTTACGGATCATTATTGAGGGAGTAAACAGCTGTTGTTCATATTTTTTAATGGCACTTCATTTTTTTTGCTGTAAAATTGAATACCATTTAAAATGGCATTTTGTAATCAATTTAACTTGTATCAAGCAGCGATTACTAGAACTACATCGAAGATAGATTTGATTAACTCCGACCGGCAATTTCTCTCCGACCGGCCGTGCACAGAGTAACCAATCAGCGATCTACCTCCGGCCGGAGTTATTCAACTCCGCCCGTAAGTTCCGCGTGGCAGTAAATGACATGATCGGCGCTTCGTATTCATCATCACATACATTTGATGATAAGATAACGCCCCCGCTCTCCCAGTTTCTGGTGCAGGACCAAAGGATCCTCTTTTGCCAGACGACATTCCAAGCCAGGGAGTCACCGGAAGGAGGGGGGAGAGGCCACAGAGATACTTACTCAGAAAGTTATCAGAGCAGGAAGTATAAACTAAATATAAGACAGTGAAGCCATTAGGATCATCACTTCGGCTTTGACATGTATCCAAGGGACATGCAGGTTTCCGAAGTCCCTGCTGAGACGAGTGTTGCCGATCCGTCTCAGAAGTGCCTGCCTGAAGATACTGTGAACTCCTCCAAAGAAGAATGACTCCTTCCACCTCTACGTGTTTAGTGAAAACAGGTTAGGAAAAGAACTGACTTTTCTGTTTCATCGTTGGAATTTGGTGAGCATTGACATTTCTTCAACATTGAACAACTGACTGAGAACAATCATTTCAAAGTTCCTTTTTTTTGGCTGGCCTAGTAATTCTAAATACTCATCATTTTAATCAAATAATAACCTTCTTCTTATGCATACCTTGCATGAATGAATTTCTGTATTCATTAAAGTTATTATGAGATAAATCTCGCTTGTTTTCTCCTTGGTTGTGCGAGAAGAGTGAATGAAGCATGTCAGGTATTTTGTGTCTACAAGTCAAGCCTCAAATGTAAAATAATTACACAAATCATCATCATCATACCCCTAGACTATGCGAGGTTGGGCTTGCAACAACACACACACACACACACGCACACGCACACACACACACACACACACACGCACACGCACACGCACGCACACACACACACACACACACAGACACACACACACACACAACATACACACGCAACAAACACATACACATACATGTACTAACAACATATATAACGTACACACCACATACACGCACAGACATAAACGTGTACACACAAATACCACAAACACACTCACAACACACACATTTAACACACAACACACGCACACACTAGCACACATACATACAAACACAACACACACACACATACACACACAACGAATACACACACACACACACATGCGCGCGCCCGCGAATACAAACGCACGCACACACACGTACATACATAATGCATACACAAACACATACACACACGCACACACCACAAAAACACACACATACATACATAAAAACGCGCGCACGCGCGCACATGCACAAGAACACAAACACGCACACACTAACAAACAACATAATTATGCATTCATACACCACGGCCGTCCAGCAGGCGCTGAATCTGGCTGTTTAGTTGAAGCAAAACTATGTATCTCTACAGGAGGGCACTGGTCATGTAGGCATCCCGCGTGCCCGCCAGAACTGATTCGCGGCCTCTTTGTTCTCTGTATTTTCGCTTGGGAATCACTCTCGTATATTAACACTGCTAGAGTTTCCCGAAAGCTCATATTGGATGTATTTGGTGTTCACCTTTTAAGAGACATGTGGCTGCATTCCATATTGCTGAAGCTTTTTTCTTTTTCCTGAAAACGGCCTTGGATGTCTGTGTGTGCTTTTTGAACCTGAACATTTCATGTAGTGATGACCTACGCTCGCTCGCGCTGTGTATCTATATTCCATTGCATATCTGTGCTTCGTTTGGACTAAACTAGAATTTCCACAACGTTCATTTGTTGGGTACTTCTGGAGTACGTTTATTGACATCTTTGCAGCAGTATACACTATTTAATTGTTTGTTTTCCCGTTTTCTCAAAAGCGGATTCAGCTTATGATCGATTGTGCCCAATGCCTCATGTTACAAGCGTCATAATGGAGAGAGACGATGTGAGGCAACATTCCGAGGAGGAACACTATTGGAGACTGCAAAGTCTATGTAGAGTATGTGGACAGAAGGCAAAACGCAGCAGGGATGACAGGGCAGCTAAATTGTGTCGTAAATATGCTGCAGAACTGAGTATCCACTATAGGATCTACATTGAAAAAGAATACCCTCTTAGGCAACCCATGTGCATGTGTACAAAATGCTATGTTAGACTTTTTGAATTACGGAAGTCAAAGGAGCCATCAGAGAGAACAGTCTGCACAGCCATGAATGCCATTGCAAAGGCAGAGGCCCTGTGGGGAGACTTCATGATAAATGAAACTTTGTCCAACTATTCTGTCTGTTCTCTCCTCGCCGTTGGGAAAAACCTACCGTTTTTCTGGTATGACAGCTTGAGTGTATGAATGTTACTGTGTCTGTTGCTTGAAAAATATGTCATATCAACTCTATGCTCATGACCATGTTTGTTCGGAGTTGGAGTAAAGGTTTGGGGCCGCTATTGCGGAGGGCCGCTATTGCGGAGGGCCACTATTGCGGGGGGCCGCAATTGCGGGATTTTTTATAATAATTTTCTTAATGCCATTTTGATTCTTTTGTCCTAAAACGCCTTAAAAAAAACTAACAATTGTGTTACTTTTTTTTTAAACTTAGAAATGTTTTCGCTTTTTTCAAAAAAAAAATTACAAACATTTTTGTAGCCCATTTTGATTCTTTTGTCCCAAAACGCCAAAACCAAAATTGTATTGGGCGTTTCAGGAGGGGGAAAATCGTCAGAATCTGCCGGAAGGTTCCGTAGCCGTAGTTTTTATCAATAACGGGTGAAGCTTAATATTCTAACTCCATCCCACGTTTGACTCTCAACGGGTGGTCCCTACGCACTAACTCCAGGGCCCGACGCTGATGTTGGACACAAACGTGACAAAAAGTAACGCATCCGGGTTTAGGTGAAACTCCCCGGACAGGCTGTCAGTCAGGCGGGGTGGCGGGTGCGCCTAGCTGAGAGCTATCGGTAAAACCCGATCAAGAAATTTTGGGGGAAATTTTTTGGGAAAAAAAAAACACGAAAACATTTGTTTTTTCCAAAAAAGTAACAAAAGTTGTATGGTTTTTTGACGTTTTAGGACAGAAGAATCAAAATGGCCTTAAGAACTTTTGACCAAAACAATCTCGCAATAGCGGGCCCCCCCCCCCTCAATGGAGAGAGGACTCCGGAATAAATAGCCAGATGCCAGCCACGCTGTGAAACTATGCTGTCTTGAAGCAGGCTGTTGAAGACGGATTGCATACAGTCCACAATTAGTAGTCCATGCACGACACATATCATCGTAAAGCAGAATGTCTGCTCTTTTTTGCTGAAATTGTTTAGTTCGTACAGCACAAAGGAGTACAGGAAGGTTGAACAAAATCCAGAAGTATTTAGAAAGCCAGCTTTCTGTGAGGAATGAATGGCGCGAGGCACATGGCAGGCCTCTCTCTGCAAAGTTATTTTCAGAGTGTCTGACCCACTTCTCACCCCATCATCATGTAGCAGTGTGGCTCAGCTAAACAGCCCTCTGAGAGCGGCCGTCACACACACACACACACACACACACACATACACACACACACACACACAAACACGCACGCACGCGCACACACACACACACACACATACACACACACACACACACACACACACACACATGCACGCACAGAACACATGCAAACCTCTGAGCTTCGTTCCAGTTCCATTCTTGTGAAAACAAGTAGGGCAATAGACGCATACGGGATTCAAACCACTGCTCCGCTCAGCAAGACCTGAGTGTAATGCTGGGTTTACACTTCGCCGCCAGCGCGATGCGACGCGGCGCGGCGAGGCAGCCGCCTTGCTGCCGCCTTGCTGCCTCCTTGCTGCCGCCTAGCTGCCTCCTTACTGCCTCCTTGCTGCCTCCTTGCTGCCGCCTAGCTGCCGCCTTGCTGCCGCCTAGCTGCCGCCTAGCTGCCGCCTTGCTGCCGCCTAGCTGCCGCCTTGCTGCCGCCTAGCTGCCTCCTTGCTGCCTCCTTGCTGCCTCCTTGCTGCCGCCTAGCTGCCGCCTTGCTGCCGCCTAGCTGCCTCCTTGCTGCCTCCTTGCTGCCGCCTAGCTGCCGCCTTGCTGCCTCCTTGCTGCCGCCTAGCTGCCGCCTTGCTGCCGCCTAGCTGCCTCCTTGCTGCCTCCTTGCTGCCTCCTTGCTGCCGCCTAGCTGCCGCCTAGCTGCCGCCTTGCTGCCGTCCCGTCGAAAGATATCCGGTTTCAGTCCGCGGACTTCAAAGCAACCTGCGATTTTCTGCCGAGCCGCGGTGCCTTTTGGGAAGTTCTATCTGGTCGAACGCGGCGGGCCGTTTTTCGTAAAGTTATTTGTTTTTAACTCCAAATGTTACATGTATAGTTACAAAAACATTTCATCTTATCTTCTAGCGTACTAAATTGAACTTGAAATTAGATGAATATGTACTTTGAAAGATACTTTCAGATGGTCTATTGTGATGCGGTTTCAAGCCTGAAAATGACCGTCAACACCCTAGAATGCATGTACAGTAGCAAAGTAGCTTGAATATGTTTAACTGTACCCGAATATCTTACAATAAACATAACAGTATCATCACCTCAGTTTGTTCCGTCCATCTTAATGCATCGAACATCGACTATTTACCATTTTGCATATTATCTTAGAGAAAAGTAATCAAAAATGAATTCTACATTAGACAGGATAACCTGCAAGCGCTTTTACATCATTATCTTTATCATGAAAAAGTGACTATTGAAGAAGTGTGCGACGTTTGATGTCTAATGCCTCAGTGCCATTGCGATTTTCATGGCAGGAGAGATGGGGAGTCATTGTGTTGAAAGCCGCTGCAGTCTGCCTCTAACACGCGAAAAAAATGTCCTCCAGCTCGGAATTGGACATTTGATCAAAGTTCTGGTGGTATTCAGCGTCTAGTCGGGGCTCCCGAACTAAATGGCACCAAAGTGACTGTGACCGTTCTTATATAGTAAAATTGTTGTCCCATGAAATACTTAAGTTTTCCGTAAGAAGCACTTTCTGAAACAACGTTAATATGAGCAAACTGTACACGCACAGTGCCGCTGCTTCCTTGGCCTGCCTTTCCATGAGGAGGAGTGCTGAGCTCAGCATGAGGAGTGCTGAGCACAGCATGAGGAGTGCTGAGCACAGCATGAGGAGTGCTGAGCACAACATGAGGAGTGCTGAGCACAACATGAGGAGTGCTGAGCACAGCATGAGGAGTGCTGAGCACAACATGAGGAGTGCTGAGCACAACATGAGGAGTGCTGAGCACAACATGAGGAGTGCTGAGCACAACATGAGGAGTGCTGAGCACAACATGAGGAGTGCTGAGCACAACATGAGGAGTGCTGAGCACAGCATGAGGAGTGCTGAGCACAACATGAGGAGTGCTGAGCACAGCATGAGGAGTGCTGAGCACAACATGAGGAGTGCTGAGCACAGCATGAGGAGTGCTGAGCACAACATGAGGTGTGCTCAGCACAGCATGAGGAGTGCTCAGCACAGCATGAGGAGTGTTGAGCACAACATGAGGAGTGCTGAGCACAGCATGAGGAGTGCTGAGCACAACATGAGGAGTGCTGAGCACAACATGAGGAGTGCTGAGCACAGCATGAGGAGTGCTGAGCACAGCATGAGGAGTGCTGAGCACAACATGAGGAGTGCTGAGCACAGCATGAGGAGTGCTGAGCACAGCATGAGGAGTGCTGAGCACAGCATGAGGAGTGCTGAGCACAACATGAGGAGTGCTGAGCACAACATGAGAGAGAAATGTCATCTCCAGGCAAGGCCATGTGGCAGGGACACTGTTTACAGAGCAGCCAACGCCAACGCGCTGCTCCCTGTCGCACCCAAGGCCCAGGTCGGACCTCCTTCAGCCGCTGAACAGCGGAAATCGGCAAACTAGACACGCGGTGGCGAAGTGTAAACCCACCTTTAGAGACACAGTAGCCTTGTTCAGGAGGCTCAGCGATTCACAGCGCTGCTCAGCGCTGCACAGCGCTTGCGCCGTGAAACGGCTTGTTCAGGACGCGTAGCGCTGCAAAGCGCTGCATGTGATTCGGCGCTTTGCAGCGCTGCGTCCTGAACAAGCCGTGTAGCGTGCGCAAGCGCTGTGCAGCGCTGAGCAGCGCTGTGAATCGCTGAGCCTCCTGAACAAGGCTACTGTGTCTCTAAAGGTGGGTTTACACTTCGCCGGCGCGTGTCCAGTTTGCCGATTTCCGCTGTTCAGCGGCTGAAGGAGGTCCGACCTGGGCCTTGGGTGCGACAGGGAGCAGCGCGTTGGCGTTGGCTGCTCTGTAAACAGTGTCCCTGCCACATGGCCTGCCTGGAGATGACATTTCTCTCTCATGTTGTGCTCAGCACTCCTCATGTTGTGCTCAGCACTCCTCATGCTGTGCTCAGCACTCCTCATGCTGTGCTCAGCACTCCTCATGCTGTGCTCAGCACTCCTCATGTTGTGCTCAGCACTCCTCATGCTGTGCTCAGCACTCCTCATGCTGTGCTCAGCACTCCTCATGTTGTGCTCAGCACTCCTCATGTTGTGCTCAGCACTCCTCATGCTGTGCTCAGCACTCCTCATGTTGTGCTCAACACTCCTCATGCTGTGCTGAGCACTCCTCATGCTGTGCTGAGCACACCTCATGTTGTGCTCAGCACTCCTCATGCTGTGCTCAGCACTCCTCATGTTGTGCTCAGCACTCCTCATGCTGTGCTCAGCACTCCTCATGTTGTGCTCAGCACTCCTCATGCTGTGCTCAGCACTCCTCATGTTGTGCTCAGCACTCCTCATGTTGTGCTCAGCACTCCTCATGTTGTGCTCAGCACTCCTCATGTTGTGCTCAGCACTCCTCATGTTGTGCTCAGCACTCCTCATGTTGTGCTCAGCACTCCTCATGCTGTGCTCAGCACTCCTCATGTTGTGCTCAGCACTCCTCATGTTGTGCTCAGCACTCCTCATGCTGTGCTCAGCACTCCTCATGCTGTGCTCAGCACTCCTCATGCTGTGCTCAGCACTCCTCCTCATGGAAAGGCAGGCCAAGGAAGCAGCGGCACCGTGCGTGTACAGTTTGCTGATATTAACGTTGTTTCAGAAAGTGCTTCTTACGGAAAACTTAAGTGTTTCGTGGGACAACAATTTTACTATATAAGAACGGTCACAGACACTTTGGTGCCATTTAGTTCGGGAGCCCCGACTAGATGCTGAATACCACCAGAACTTTGATCAAATGTCCAATTCCGAGCTGGAGGACATTATTTTGCGTGTTGGAGGCAGACTGCAGCGGCTTTCAACACAATGACTCCCCATCTCTCCTGCCATGAAAATCGCAATGGCACTGAGGCATTAGACATCAAACGTCGCACACTTCTTCAATAGTCACTTTTTCATGATAAAGATAATGATTTAAAAGCGCTTGCAGGTTATCCTGTCTAATGTAGAATTCATTTTTGATTACTTTTCTCGAAGATAATATGCAAAATGGTAAATAGTCTATGTTCGATGCATGAAGATGGACGATACAAACTGAAGTATAGGTGATGATACTGTTATGCGTATTGTAAGATATTCGGGTACAGTTAAACATATTCAAGCTACTTTGCTACTGTACATGCATTCTAGGGTGTTGACGGTCATTTTCAGGCTTGAAACCGCATCACAATAGACCATCTGAAAGTATCTTTCAAAGTACATATTCATCTAATTTCAAGTTCAATTTAGTACGCTAGAAGATAAGATGAAATGTTTTTGTAACTATACATGTAACATTTGGAGTTAAAAACAAATAACTTTACGAAAAACGGCCCGCCGCGTTCGACCAGATAGAACTTCCCAAAAGGCACCGCGGCTCGGCAGAAAATCGCAGGTTGCTTTGAAGTCCGCGGACTGAAACCGGATATCTTTCGACGGGACGGCAGCAAGGCGGCAGCTAGGCGGCAGCTAGGCGGCAGCAAGGAGGCAGCAAGGAGGCAGCAAGGAGGCAGCTAGGCGGCAGCAAGGCGGCAGCTAGGCGGCAGCAAGGAGGCAGCAAGGCGGCAGCTAGGCGGCAGCAAGGAGGCAGCAAGGAGGCAGCTAGGCGGCAGCAAGGCGGCAGCTAGGCGGCAGCAAGGAGGCAGCAAGGAGGCAGCAAGGAGGCAGCTAGGCGGCAGCAAGGCGGCAGCTAGGCGGCAGCAAGGCGGCAGCTAGGCGGCAGCTAGGCGGCAGCAAGGCGGCAGCTAGGCGGCAGCAAGGAGGCAGCAAGGAGGCAGTAAGGAGGCAGCTAGGCGGCAGCAAGGAGGCAGCAAGGCGGCAGCAAGGAGGCGGCTGCCTCGCCGCGCCGCGTCGCATCGCGCTGGCGGCGAAGTGTAAACCCAGCATTACACTCAGGTCTTGCTGAGCGGAGCAGTGGTTTGAATCCCGTATGCGTCTATTGCCCTACTTGTTTTCACAAGAATGGAACTGGAACGAAGCTCAGAGGTTTGCATGTGTTCTGTGCGTGCATGTGTGTGTGTGTGTGTGTGTGTGTGTGTGTATGTGTGTGTGTGTGTGTGTGCGCGTGCGTGCGTGTTTGTGTGTGTGTGTGTGTGTATGTGTGTGTGTGTGTGTGTGTGTGTGTGACGGCCGCTCTCAGAGGGCTGTTTAGCTGAGCCACACTGCTACATGATGATGGGGTGAGAAGTGGGTCAGACACTCTGAAAATAACTTTGCAGAGAGAGGCCTGCCATGTGCCTCGCGCCATTCATTCCTCACAGAAAGCTGGCTTTCTAAATACTTCTGGATTTTGTTCAACCTTCCTGTACTCCTTTGTGCTGTACGAACTAAACAATTTCAGCAAAAAAGAGCAGACATTCTGCTTTACGATGATATGTGTCGTGCATGGACTACTAATTGTGGACTGTATGCAATCCGTCTTCAACAGCCTGCTTCAAGACAGCATAGTTTCACAGCGTGGCTGGCATCTGGCTATTTATTCCGGAGTCCTCTCTCCATTGAGGGGGGGGGGGGCCCGCTATTGCGAGATTGTTTTGGTCAAAAGTTCTTAAGGCCATTTTGATTCTTCTGTCCTAAAACGCCAAAAAAACCATAACACTTTTGTTACTTTTTTGGAAAAAACAAATGTTTTCGTGTTTTATTTTTAAAAATTTTCCCCAAAACATCTTGATTGGGTTTTACCGATAGCTCTCAGCTAGGCGCACCCGCCACCCCGCCTGACTGACAGCCTGTCCGGGGAGTTTCACCTAAACCCGGACGCGTTACTTTTTGTCACGTTTGTGTCCAACATCAGCGTCGGGCCCTGGAGTTAGGGCGTAGGGACCACCCGTTGAGAGTCAAACGTGGGATGGAGTTAGAATATAAAGCTTCACCCGTTATTGATAAAAACTACTGCTACGGAACCTACCGGCAGATTCTGACCATTTTCACCCTCCTGAAACGCCCAATACAAATTTGGTTTTGGCGTTTTGGGACAAAAGAATCAAAATAGGCTACAAAAATGTTTGTAATTTTTTTTTGAAAAAACCCCGGAAACATTTCTAAGTTAAAAAAAGCATCACAAATGTTATGGTTTTTTAGGCGTTTTAGGACAAAAGAATCAAAATGGCCTTAAGAAATTAAAAAAAATCCCGCTATAGCGGCCCTCCGCAATAACGGCCCCAAACCTTTACTCCAACTCCGAACAAACACGGTCATGAGCATAGAGTTGATATGACATATTTTTCAAGCAACAGACACAGTAACATTCATACAATCAAACTGTCATACCAGAAAAACGGTAGGTTTTTCCCAACGGCGAGGAGAGAACAGACAGAATAGTTGGACAAAGTTTCATTTATCATGAAGTCTCCCCACAGGGCCTCTGCCTTTGCAATGGCATTCCTGGCTGTGCAGACTGTTCTCTCTGATGGCTCCTTTGACTTCCGTAATTCCAAAAGTCTAACATAGCATTTTGTAGACATGCACTCAGGGTGCCTAAGAGGGTAGTCTTTTTCAATGTAGATCCTATAGTGGATACTCAGTTCTGCAGCATATTCACAACACAGTTTAGCTGCCCTGTCATCCCTGCAGCGTTTTGCCGTCTGTCCACATACTCTACATAGACTCCGCAGTCTCCGATAGTGTTCCTCCTCGGAATGTTGGCTCACATCGTCTCTCTCCATTATGACGCTTGTAACATGAGGCTATGGGCACTGTCGATCATAAGCTGAATCCGCTTTCGAGAAAACAGGAAAACAAACAAATAGTGTATACAGCTGCAAAGATGTCAATAAACGTGCTCCAGCAGTATCCAACAAATGAACGTTGTGGAAATTCTAGTTTAGTCCAAACGAAGCACATTATATTCAATGGAATATAGATACACAGCGCGAGCGAGCGTAGGTCATCACTACATGAAATGTTCAGGTTCAAAAAGCACACACAGACATCCAAGGCCGTTTTCAGGAAAAAGAAAAAAAGCTTCCGTAATATGGAATGCAGCCACATGTCCCTTAAAAGATGTATACCAAATACACCCAATATGAGCTTTCGGGAAACTCTAGCAGTGTTAATAAACGAGAATGATTCCCAAGCAAAAATACATAGAACAAAGAGGCCGCTAATCAGTTCCGGCGGGCACGCGGGATGCCTACATGACCAGTGCCCTCCTGTAGAGATACATAGTTCCGCTTCAACTAAACAGCCAGATTCAGCGCCTGCTGGACGGCCGTGGTGTATGAATGCATAATTATGTTGTTTGTTAGTGTGTGCGTGTTGGTGTTCTTGTGCATATGCACGCGTGCGCGCGTTTTTATGTATGTATGTGTGTGTTTTTGTGGTGTGTGCGTGTGTGTGTGTGTTTGTGTATGCATTATGTATGTACGTGTGTGCGCGTGCGTTTGTGTTCGCGCGCGCGCGCATGTGTGTGTGTGTATTCGTTGTGTGTGTGTGTGTGTGTTGTGTTTTTATGTGTGTGTGCTAGTGTGTGCGTGTGTTGTGTGTTAAATGTGTGTGTTGTGAGTGTGTTTGTGGTATTTGTGTGTACACGTTTATGTCTGTGCGTGTATGTGGTGTGTACGTGATATATGTTGTTAGTACATGTATGTGTATGTGTTTGTTGCGTGTGTATGTTGTGTGTGTGTGTGTCTGTGTGTGTGTGTGTGTGTGCGTGCGTGTGCGTGTGTGTGTGTGTGTGTGTGCGTGTGTGTGTGTGTGTGTTGTTGCAAGCCCAACC
>JAWQFJ010014643.1:0-12684 GCA_034096865.1 Theodoxus fluviatilis | reverse complement strand
GTGGTCAGCACAGCCATGGAGAGGCAGGCAGAGGCATTGGAGGAACTCAGTGCCGAGGTAGGTGTGATGATGTGATGGCTTGGATAAATCCATTCACGCAGTTGTGTGTGAGTGGAGGTATGTGTGTAATTGTGCATGTGTTTGATGTGGCTTTCCTGCATTCATGAACACATGTCTCCATGTAATCAAATATGTATTTCTTCATGTTTGGATTGCTGCCTGAATGTGTGGAAAGTTTGAGTGCAGACTGAACATAGCGTGCCTTTGAATGACAATACACTCCTCAATGTAATTCAGTTATGTTCACATAATCTACAGTGGGGTGAAGGGAAATGTATTATTAGTGTAGGAGGCATACGTTAATTCTCCAGGGCAATGCAGTTTTACAGATCGTTCTAATGAAGTGTATGTTCATAGTTGTTTGTGCATCTGTGCATTTGTTGAAGTCTTATTGTGACTGTGTATAACATCTGATGTACAAATTATGTGACAGCCAGTTCTTGTTTTGGTGTGTTAATTTAGGAACGACACTGATATTATTTTTATGCTTCATGTTCTTTTTGCTGCCTATTCATATCTGTACTTATGGCACATCACGGACCACGGTGATTCTCTGGACAGGTGAAGAGTGAGCAACTCCGCCTGGAGAAACAGCTAGATCACTTTCGATCAATGCAGGCTGCCACCCAGTCTGCAGCAGACTATGGGAGGAGGCTGGTCTCCCTGAGTTTGGCCTCTCAGTTGACCAAGGCAAGTGCTGACTTGGAGAGGACTGCTGCTGACCTGAAGGAGAAAGTGACCACACCTGTGGCTGCTGCTGCAACCTTCCAGGTAGGCTGCTGCTGAGTTTTCTATGACAGAAAGAGGTGTGGTTTTCTTTGAAGATGCAAAGTGTGACAGCCAAGAAAAGTCAACGCTGCACTCCATTTCCAGCCCTCAGCCTCCCACCCCACCTCAACCCAATCCACACACACCACACCCACTCCCATAGCAAGTGTAGTGAAGACAGGAACTTTATTTCTGTGTGTAAATGGTGTAGGTTTGTGCAGGACAAATAATCACCCATCTCAAGGCAGATATGGTTGAGGAGACAGTACGAGTTGTCTCCCCTAGACCATGACGCAAGACCAAGACGCGATAGAGAGGAAGACGGGGAAATACGACTGGGTGGCTCAAATTTCTGTACGTGGTGAATGATGTAAAGAGACCTTTTGTAAAGCAGAAAATAAGTGAGATGTCTTGTAAATGAGAGAGGTAAAACAGAAATAATGTATGCTGGAACCAACTTCTATTCTAGCACACAGAAAAGTAACCATTCCTTCTTTATTCAGTGTTAAATGGATGTTCAAAATATAATTTGTCGAACATGAACCCAAATAATGAGAGACGTTTTACAGTGTGCTGACAGAAGGGGATCTAAAGATAAACCATTTATATTTTGGACAATGAAGACACAAGTAGTCATAAGGCAGTGTGCTTGTCTTGTGAGTGCAGACGTGTGCAGTCTTGCACTTTGGCAGCCAGCTGCTGCAGCAGTTGAGTGAGGGCTTGAGGCCTGGTGCAGTGTTGGTGTGTGCTGCAGTAGAGTGGTGTGTGTGGTGGAGACAGCAGCAGCCCTGGGCTGAGTTGGCAATGTGGTTTTGTTGTTGCAGGTGGGGACAGAGAAGCTGGAGGAACTGAGAGCCTTGCTGGAGTCCCTGGGAACAATCAGTAAGACCATCTCCATTGTACTGAAAGTATCATGTGGACATGCGTTTGGCAAATTTGCACTGTAGGTATGCTAAGTCCAGAACAGACTGTTACTTTGATTTGATATTTACCAACAAGGCATTACATGTGTGAATGAGAGTGGAGTCCTTTCTGTATTGATTTTAATCACTTTGGAGCAATCAAAACTTGTTTTCCTTGAGATTAACAGTGAGTGAGGTGTGTTTATTGCAGCACAGTGAGGGAAAATGGGTGATGTGTATGTAGTGAATGAGTGTTATGTGTGTGCAGTTAGTGAAAGTGTGTCATAATGTGGTCTAATGGAGAATGTGTCATCTCTGAGCCATGAATGAGTGTTGTATGTATGTAAAAAGAGAGTGTGTCATAAGTGTGCAGTGACTGACAGTGTGTCATAAGTGTGCAGTGACTGACAGTGTGTCATAAGTGTGAAGTGACTGACAGTGTGTCATAACCATGCACTGACTGACAGTAGTAAAAGAAGTGCAGTTTATGAATATGTGTCATAAGTGTGCAGTGACTGACAGTGTGTCATAAGTGTGCAGTGACTAACAGTGTTTCATAAGTGGGAAGTGACTGACAGTGTGTCATAAGTATGAAGTGACTGATAGTGTGTCATAAGTTTGAAGTGACTGACAGTGTGTCATATGTGTGCAGTGACTGACAGTGTGTCATAAGTGTGAAGTGACTGACAGTGTGTCATATGTGTGCAGTGACTGACAGTGTGTCACAAGTGTGCAGTGACTGTGTGTCATGAGTGTGCAGTGACTGACAGTGTGTCATAAGTGTGCAGTGACTGACAGTGTGTCATAAGTGTGAAGTGACTGACAGTGTGTCATATGTGTGCAGTGACTGACAGTGTGTCATAAGTGTGCAGTGACTGACAGTGTGTCATGAGTGTGCAGTGACTGACAGTGTGTCATGAGTGTGCAGTGACTGTGTGTCATGAGTGTGCAGTGACTGACAGTGTGTCATATGTGTGCAGTGACTGACAGTGTGTCATAAGTGTGAAGTGACTGACAGTGTGTCATAAGTGTGAAGTGACTGACAGTGTGTCATAAGTGTGCAGTGACTGACAGTGTGTCATAAGTGTGAAGTGACTGACAGTGTGTCATATGTGTGCAGTGACTGACAGTGTGTCATATGTGTGAAGTGACTGACAGTGTGTCATAAGTATGAAGTGACTGGCAGTGTGTCATAAGTTTGAAGTGCCTGACAGTGTGTCATATGTGTGAAGTGACTGACAGTGTGTCATAAGTATGAAGTGACTGACAGTGTGTCATATGTGTGCAGTGACTGACAGTGTGTCATATGTGTGAAGTGACTGACAGTGTGTCATGAGTGTGAAGTGACTGACAGTGTGTCATTAGTATGAAGTGACTGACAGTGTGTCATAAGTGTGAAGTGACTGACAGTGTGTCATAAGTGTGAAGTGACTGACAGTGTGTCATTAGTATGAAGTGACTGACAGTGTGTCATTAGTATGAAGTGACTGACAGTGTGTCATGAGTGTGAAGTGACTGACAGTGTGTCATGAGTGTGAAGTGACTGACAGTGTGTCATTAGTATGAAGTGACTGACAGTGTGTCATAAGTGTGAAGTGACTGACAGTGTGTCATAAGTGTGAAGTGCCTGACAGTGTGTCATAAGTGTGCAGTGACTGACAGTGTGTCATAAGTGTGAAGTGCCTGACAGTGTGTCATAAGTGTGCAGTGACTGACAGTGTGTCATAAGTGTGAAGTGACTGACAGTGTGTCATAAGTTTGAAGTGACTGACAGTGTGTCATAAGTGTGCAGTGACTGACAGTGTGTCATGAGTGTGCAGTGACTGACAGTGTGTCATATGTGTGAAGTGACTGACAGTGTGTCATAAGTGTGCAGTGACTGACAGTGTGTCATATGTGTGAAGTGACTGACAGTGTGTCGTTAGTATGAAGTGACTGACAGTGTGTCATAAGTGTGCAGTGACTGACAGTGTGTCATAAGTGTGCAGTGACTGACAGTGTGTCATATGTGTGAAGTGACTGACAGTGTGTCATATGTGTGAAGTGACTGACAGTGTGTCATAAGTGTGAAGTGACTGACAGTGTGTCATAAGTTTGAAGTGACTGACAGTGTGTCATAAGTGTGCAGTGACTGACAGTGTGTCATATGTGTGAAGTGACTGACAGTGTGTCATAAGTGTGCAGTGACTGACAGTGTGTCATAAGTTTGAAGTGACTGACAGTGTGTCATAAGTGTGCAGTGACTGACAGTGTGTCATGAGTGTGCAGTGACTAACAGTGTGTCATATGTGTGAAGTGACTGACAGTGTGTCATAAGTGTGCAGTGACTGACAGTGTGTCATAAGTGTGAAGTGACTGACAGTGTGTCGTTAGTATGAAGTGACTGACAGTGTGTCATATGTGTGAAGTGACTGACAGTGTGTCATAAGTGTGCAGTGACTGACAGTGTGTCATAAGTGTGCAGTGATTGACAGTGTGTCATATGTGTGAAGTGACTGACAGTGTGTCATGAGTGTGCAGTGACTGACAGTGTGTCATATGTGTGAAGTGACTGACAGTGTGTCATAAGTTGCAGTGATTGACAGTGTGTCATATGTGTGAAGTGACTGACAGTGTGTCGTTAGTATGAAGTGACTGACAGTGTGTCATAAGTGTGCAGTGACTGACAGTGTGTCATATGTGTGAAGTGACTGACAGTGTGTCATAAGTGTGAAGTGACTGACAGTGTGTCATAAGTGTGCAGTGACTGACAGTGTGTCATAAGTGTGCAGTGACTGACAGTGTGTCATATGTGTGAAGTGACTGACAGTGTGTCATAAGTGTGAAGTGTCTGACAGTGTGTCATATGTGTGAAGTGATTGACAGTGTGTCATATGTGTGAAGTGACTGACAGTGTGTCGTTAGTATGAAGTGACTGACAGTGTGTCATATGTGTGAAGTGACTGACAGTGTGTCATATGTGTGAAGTGACTGACAGTGTGTCATATGTGTGAAGTGACTGACAGTGTGTCATAAGTGTGAAGTGACTGACAGTGTGTCATAAGTGTGAAGTGACTGACAGTGTGTCATAAGTGTGAAGTGACTGACAGTGTGTCATAAGTGTGAAGTGACTGACAGTGTGTCATAAGTGTGCAGTGACTGACAGTGTGTCATAAGTGTGAAGTGACTGACAGTGTGTCATAAGTGTGAAGTGACTGACAGTGTGTCATAAGTGTGAAGTGACTGACAGTGTGTCATAAGTGTGAAGTGACTGACAGTGTGTCATATGTGTGAAGTGACTGACAGTGTGTCATAAGTGTGAAGTGACTGACAGTGTGTCATATGTGTGAAGTGACTGACAGTGTGTCATATGTGTGAAGTGACTGACAGTGTGTCATATGTGTGAAGTGACTGACAGTGTGTCATAAGTATGAAGTGACTGACAGTGTGTCATAAGTGTGAAGTGACTGACAGTGTGTCATATGTGTGAAGTGACTGACAGTGTGTCATAAGTGTGAAGTGACTGACAGTGTGTCATAAGTGTGAAGTGACTGACAGTGTGTCATAAGTGTGCAGTGACTGACAGTGTGTCATATGTGTGAAGTGACTGACAGTGTGTCATAAGTATGAAGTGACTGACAGTGTGTCATAAGTGTGAAGTGACTGACAGTGTGTCATAAGTGTGCAGTGACTGACAGTGTGTCATAAGTGTGAAGTGACTGACAGTGTGTCATAAGTGTGCAGTGACTGACAGTGTGTCATAAGTGTGCAGTGACTGACAGTGTGTCATAAGTGTGAAGTGACTGACAGTGTGTCATAAGTGTGCAGTGACTGACAGTGTGTCATAAGTGTGAAGTGACTGACAGTGTGTCATAAGTGTGCAGTGACTGACAGTGTGTCATAAGTGTGAAGTGACTGACAGTGTGTCATAAGTGTGCAGTGACTGACAGTGTGTCATAAGTGTGCAGTGACTGACAGTGTGTCATAAGTGTGAAGTGACTGACAGTGTGTCATAAGTGTGCAGTGACTGACAGTGTGTCATAAGTGTGAAGTGACTGACAGTGTGTCATAAGTGTGCAGTGACTGACAGTGTGTCATAAGTGTGCAGTGACTGACAGTGTGTCATAAGTGTGCAGTGACTGACAGTGTGTCATAAGTGTGCAGTGACTGACAGTGTGTCATAAGTGTGAAGTGACTGACAGTGTGTCATAAGTGTGAAGTGACTGACAGTGTGTCATAAGTGTGAAGTGACTGACAGTGTGTCATAAGTGTGCAGTGACTGACAGTGTGTCATAAGTATGAAGTGACTGACAGTGTGTCATAAGTGTGAAGTGACTGACAGTGTGTCATAAGTGTGCAGTGACTGACAGTGTGTCATAAGTGTGAAGTGACTGACAGTGTGTCATAAGTGTGAAGTGACTGACAGTGTGTCATAAGTATGAAGTGACTGACAGTGTGTCATAAGTGTGAAGTGACTGACAGTGTGTCATAAGTGTGAAGTGACTGACAGTGTGTCATAAGTATGAAGTGACTGACAGTGTGTCATAAGTGTGCAGTGACTGACAGTGTGTCATAAGTATGAAGTGACTGACAGTGTGTCATAAGTATGAAGTGACTGACAGTGTGTCATAAGTATGAAGTGACTGACAGTGTGTCATAAGTATGAAGTGACTGACAGTGTGTCATAAGTGTGCAGTGACTGACAGTGTGTCATGAGTGTGCAGTGACTGACAGTGTGTCATAAGTGTGAAGTGACTGACAGTGTGTCATAAGTATGAAGTGACTGACAGTGTGTCAAAAGTATGAAGTGACTGACAGTGTGTCATAAGTGTGCAGTGACTGACAGTGTGTCATAGTATGAAGTGACTGACAGTGTGTCATAAGTATGAAGTGACTGATAGTGTGTCAAAAGTATGAAGTGACTGACAGTGTGTCATAAGTATGAAGTGACTGACAGTGTGTCATAAGTATGAAGTGACTGACAGTGTGTCATAAGTGTGCAGTGACTGACAGTGTGTCATAAGTGTGAAGTGACTGACAGTGTGTCATAAGTATGAAGTGACTGACAGTGTGTCATAAGTATGAAGTGACTGACAGTGTGTCATAAGTGTGCAGTGACTGACAGTGTGTCATAAGTGTGCAGTGACTGACAGTGTGTCGTTAGTATGAAGTGACTGACAGTGTGTCAAAAGTATGAAGTGACTGATAGTGTGTCAAAAGTATGAAATGACTGACAGTGTGTCGTTAGTATGAAATGACTGACAGTGTGTCATAAGTGTGCAGTGACTGACAGTGTGTCATAAGTGTGAATTGACTGACAGTGTGTCATAAGTATGAAGTGACTGACAGTGTGTCCTAAGTATGAAGTTACCGACAATGTGTCATAAGTATGAAGTAACTGACAGTGTGTCATAAGTATGAAGTGACTGACAGTGTGTCAAAGGTATGAAGTGACCGATAGTGTGTCAAAAGTATGAAGTGACTGGCAGTGTGTCATGAATGTGAAGTGACTGACAGTGTGTCAAAAGTATGAAGTTACTGATAGTGTGTCAAAACTATGCAGTGACTGACAGTGTGTCATAAGTGTGAAGTGACTGACAGTGTGTCATAAGTGTGCAGTGACTGACAGTGTGTCGTTAGTATGAAGTGACTGACAGTGTGTCATAAGTGTGAAGTGACTGACAGTGTGTCATAAGTGTGAAGTGACTGACAGTGTGTCATAAGTATGAAGTGACTGACAGTGTGTCGTAAGTGTGAAGTGACTGACAGTGTGTCATAAGTATGAAGTAACTGACAGTGTGTCATAAGTATGAAGTGACTGACAGTGTGTCATAAGTATGAAGTGACTGACAGTGTGTCAAAAGTGTGAAGTGACTGACAGTGTGTCATAAGTATGAAGTGACTGATAGTGTATCAAAAGTATGAAGTGACTGGCAGTGTGTCATGAATGTGCAGTGACTGACAGTGTGTCATAAGTGTGAAGTGACTGACAGTGTGTCATAAGTATGAAGTGACTGGCAGTGTGTCATGAATGTGCAGTGACTGACAGTGTGTCATGAGTGTGAAGTGACTGGCAGTGTGTCATAAGTATGAAGTGACTGACAGTGTGTCAAAAGTATGAAGTGACTGACAGTGTGTCATAAGCGTGCAGTGACTGACAGTGTGTCATAAGTATGAAGTGACTGACAGTGTGTCGTAAGTGTGAAGTGACTGACAGTTTGTCATAAGTATGAAGTAACTGACAGTGTGTCATAAGTATGAAGTGACTGACAGTGTGTCATAAGTATGAAGTGACTGGCAGTGTGTCATAAGTATGAAGTGACTGACAGTGTGTCAAAAGTGTGCAGTGACTGACAGTGTGTCATAAGTATGAAGTGACTGACAGTGTGTCATAAGTATGAAGTGACTGACAGTGTGTCAAAAGTATGAAGTGACTGGCAGTGTGTCATAAGTATGAAGTGACTGACAGTGTGTCATAAGTGTGCAGTGACTGGCAGTGTGTCATAAGTATGAAGTGACTGACAGTGTGTCATGAGTGTGCATTGACTGACAGTGTGTCAAAAGTGTGAAGTGACTGACAGTGTGTCATAAGTATGAAGTGACTGACAGTGTGTCAAAAGTATGAAGTGACTGACAGTGTGTCATTAGTGTGCAGTGACTGACAGTGTGTCATGAGTGTGCAGTGACTGACAGTGTGTCATTAGTGTGCAGTGACTGACAGTGTGTCATAAGTATGAAGTGACTGGCAGTGTGTCACACGTGTGAAGTGCCTGACAGTGTGTCATAAGTGTGCAGTGACTGACAGTGTGTCATAAGTATGAAGTGACTGGCAGTGTGTCATAAGTGTGAAGTGACTGACAGTGTGTCATATGTGTGAAGTGACTGACAGTGTGTCGTTAGTATGAAGTGACTGACAGTGTGTCATAAGTGTGAAGTGACTGACAGTGTGTCGTTAGTATGAAGTGACTGACAGTGTGTCATAAGTGTGAAGTGACTGACAGTGTGTCGTTAGTATGAAGTGACTGGCAGTGTGTCATAAGTGTGAAGTGACTGACAGTGTGTCGTTAGTATGAAGTGACTGACAGTGTGTCATAAGTGTGAAGTGACTGACAGTGTGTCATAAGTGTGAAGTGACTGACAGTGTGTCGTTAGTATGAAGTGACTGACAGTGTGTCATAAGTGTGCAGTGACTGACAGTGTGTCGTTAGTATGAAGTGACTGACAGTGTGTCATAAGTGTGAAGTGACTGACAGTGTGTCGTTAGTATGAAGTGCCTGACAGTGTGTCATATGTGTGAAGTGACTGACAGGGTGTCATAAGTGTGCAGTGACTGACAGTGTGTCATGAGTGTGCAGTGACTGACAGTTTGTCATGAGTGTGCAGTGACTGATAGTGTGTCATATGTATGAAGTGACTGACAGTGTGCCATAAGTATGAAGTGACTGACAGTGTGTCATAAGTGTGCAGTGACTGACAGTGTGTCATAAGTATGAAGTGACTGACAGTGTGTCATAAGTATGATGTGACTGACAGTGTGTCATAAGTGTGCAGTGACTGACAGTGTGTCATGGGTGTGCAGTGCCTGACAGTATGTCATAAGTGTGAAGTGATTGGAAGTGTGTCATAAGTATGAAGTTACTGACAGTGTGCCATAAGTGTGCAGTGACTGACAGTGTGTCATGAGTGTGCAGTGACTGACAGTGTGTCATAAGATTGAAGTGACTGGTAGTGTGTCATAAGTGTGCAGTGACTGACAGTGTGTCATAAGTATGCAGTGACTGACAGTGTGTCATATGTGTGCAGTGACTGACAGTGTGTCATGAGTGTGCAGTGACTGCCAGTGTGTCCTAAGTGTGCAGTGTCTGACAGTGTGTCATAAGTGTGCAGTGTCTGACAGTGTGTCATAAGTATGAAGTGACTGACAGTGTGTCATGAGTGTGCAGTGACTGCCAGTGTGTCCTAAGTGTGCAGTGTCTGACAGTGTGTCATAAGTGTGCAGTGACTGACAGTGTGTCATAAGTATGAAGTGACTGACAGTGTGTCATAAGTGTGAAGTGACTGGCAGTGTGTCATAAGTATGAAGTGACTGACAGTGTGTCAAAAGTATGAAGTGACTGACAGTGTGTCATAAGTGTGCAGTGACTTACAGTGTGTCATGAGTTTGCAGTGACTGACAGTGTGTCATAAGTGTGAAGTGACTGACAGTGTGTCAAAAGTATGAAGTGACTGACAGTGTGTCATAAGTGTGCAGTGACTGACAGTGTGTCATAAGTATGAAGTGACTGACAGTGTGTCGTTAGTATGAAGTTACTTACAGTGTGTCATAAGTGTGAAGTGACTGACAGTGTGTCATAAGTATGAAGTTACTGACAGTGTGTCATAAGTATGAAGTGACTGACAGTGTGTCATAAGTATGAAGTGACTGACAGTGTGTCAAAAGTATGAAGTGACTGACAGTGTGTCAAAAGTATGAAGTGACTGACAGTGTGTCATTAGTATGAAGTGACTGACAGTGTGTCATAAGTGTGCAGTGACTGACAGTGTGTCATAAGTATGAAGTGACTGACAGTGTGTCGTTAGTATGAAGTTACTTACAGTGTGTCATAAGTGTGAAGTGACTGACAGTGTGTCATAAGTATGAAGTTACTGACAGTGTGTCATAAGTATGAAGTGACTGACAGTGTGTCATAAGTATGAAGTGACTGACAGTGTGTCATAAGTATGAAGTGACTGACAGTGTGTCATAAGTATGAAGTGACTGACAGTGTGTCATAAGTATGCAGTGACTGGCAGTGTGTCATAAGTATGAAGTGACTGACAGTGTGTCAAAAGTATGAAGTGACTGGCAGTGTGTCATAAGTGTGCAGTGACTGACAGTGTGTCATAAGTGTGCAGTGACTGACAGTGTGTCATGAGTGTGCAGTGACTGACAGTGTGTCATAAGTGTGCAATGACTGACAGTGTGTCATAAGTATGAAGTGACTGACAGTGTGTCATAAGTGTGAAGTGACTGACAGTGTGTCATAAGTATGAAGTGACTGACAGTGTGTCAGTCTCCGTGTTGTAAATGACATTCTCTCTTTTCTGGATGATGATAAACTCTCTGTTCTGCTTCTCCTGGATAACTCGGCCGCTTTCGATACCATTGATCACTGTGTCCTTCTGTCTCGTCTTGAAACTGTCTTCGGCATTCGCTCCACAGCTCTTCAGTGGTTCCAGTCTTACCTCCATGACCGTACACAGTATGTGTCTGTCAACAACATATCTTCTCCTTCTTCTCCTCTGCTTTTTGGCGTCCCTCAGGGTTCGGTGCTTGGGCCAGTTCTCTTTGTACTGTACACTACTCCTCTATCAACTGTCATACGACAACACGCAGTCAATCACCACCTATTTGCAGATGACACACAACTCCAACAATCATGCAAGCCTTCAGAAATCCTAGCATTGGTACACACCTTTGAAAACTGTTCTTCTGACATCAAGTCCTGGATGTCTACAAACAAATTAAAGTTGAACGCTGAAAAAACTGAAGCCCTTCTCTTCTCTGGATCAACTGCTGTAACCCCAACTCCTCCTTCCACTATCACAATAGGTTCTAGTGACATCTCTTTTTCTGCCAGTGCCAGAAACCTCGGTTTCATCATGGACTCTAGCATGTCAATGAAACAACACATAGCTGCAGTATGTCAGACCTGCTACTTCCAGATCAGAAGAATTAGTTCTATCAGAAAATTTCTCACAGTAGATGCTACTAAAACTCTGGTCACTTCCTGCATTCTGTCCAGATTAGATTATTGCAACTCTCTTTTGATAGGCTGCCCTGACTCTACTCTCCAACCTCTGCAGAAAGTCCAACACTGTGCCGCCCGCCTCATTTTTAGAGCGCGTCACCGACAACCCTGCACTCCTCTCATGAAAGATCTCCACTGGCTGCCTGTTTCTGAACGTATCAAGTATAAGATTGCATGTCTCTGCTACAACATCATCTCTGAATCTGCACCTGCCTATCTCTCTGATCTGGTCTCTCTGTACACCCCTTCTCGCTCACTCCGCTCTTCTGCTGACACTCGACTCCTCCGCCAAGGTCGCTTCAAGCGCAGAACTCATGGCTTTCGCTCTTTCTCATACTATGGCCCTCAACTGTGGAATTCTCTCCCTCACAATATCCGACACTCTACCTCCATCTCTTCCTTCAAATCCAACCTCAAAACCTACCTTTTTCAGCAATATTACTTGTGAATTTGTTAGAATCCTGCCGCACCCCCCCCCCCCCCTCCTCTACCCCCACGTACATCTTGACATCTGTGTAAATATTTGTATAGTATATTGTCAGTCTGACTGTGTACATCTGAATGCATGTGTTTGACTATGACTGGATGACTAAATGTATAGACTGTGTTGTATGTTTATTTTTGTATATGTATGTATATATGTTACGCGCTTAGAACCTCGGGAAAGGCGCTTTATAAGTATAATAAATTATTATTATTATTATTATTATTATTATTATTATTATTATTATTATTATTATTATTATTATTATTATAAGTGTGAAGTGCCTGACAGTGTGTCATAAGTGTGCAGTGACTGACAGTGTGTCATAAGTATGAAGTGACTGACAGTGTGTCATAAGTATGAAGTGACTGATAGTGTGTCATAAGTATGAAGTGACTGACAGTGTGTCATAAGTGTGCAGTGACTGACAGTGTGTCATAAGTATGAAGTGACTGACAGTGTGTCATAAGTATGAAGTGACTGGCAGTGTGTCATAAGTATGAAGTGACTGACAGTGTGTCAAAAGTATGAAGTGACTGACAGTGTGTCAAAAGTATGAAGTGACTGACAGTGTGTCATAAGTATGAAATGACTGGCAGTGTGTCATAAGTTTGCAGTGACTGACAGTGTGTCATAAGTATGAAGTGACTGACAGTGTGTCAAAAGTATGAAGTGACTGACAGTGTGTCAAAAGTATGAA
>JAWQFJ010014642.1:0-13143 GCA_034096865.1 Theodoxus fluviatilis | reverse complement strand
TGAAATCGAGCTCAATCGGAACATCACCCTTACTGTTCCTTGCATAGTTCAGCAGGGCTTGTTGTCATTGTTTATGAGTACAGCATCAAATTGATAAAGCAATTCGAATATTAAAAAATTATCTCCTACTCCTAGGCATAGATATGACTGGAGTTTGTAATTTATTCTTATGATTAATACACAATTTTTGTAACCAAAGACAATCTCTGAAATGTGATTGAAATGAATCGGGATTATAAAAGGAAAAAGGAAAAATCAATCATAGTTGAGCACTTAACAAGGTTGACTTATTCACAACTTAAGAAAAGTTTGTTTGCTTGCATGTGAGAGAGAAGACTGGGCAACATATTTGGCGGCACGACTTTTGTGAATGAATATTCATCATAATGATAACATTAATTGGGTCAGGCAACTAATTCACTCAGCTAATAATGTAACTTAATTTCAGTAGATGTTTATTAGCCATTTCTCCTAACCCCCCCCCCCCCCCCTCCCTCCCCTCCCCTCCCCTCCCTCTCTCCTTCACTAAAAGCAAGGAGATCCTGACCAGAATTGCTCTTTATCTTGAACTATAATGTATTCGGTGATAGTCCACAGACACTGGAGAACTGTATACCCCCTTCTCTCACCCCTCTCCTCTCACCCCCCTCCTCTCACCCCCTCCTCACACCCCCTCCTCACACACCCCTCCTCTCACCCCCTTTCTCTCACTTCCCTCCTTGAGCAGTGTGTTCATATTTGAACATGGATTCAGTGGACTCGAGGGGCGCGTTTGCTTTGAGAAATTCATTTCTGTAGTGTAGTTTACTTGGCACATCGCGCAGAAAATTTGTTAGGGTTGCCCCTGTTGTTGTTGTTGTTGTTACCTTATTTGGTTGGTTGTTTGGTTAGTTGGTTGGTTTTGGTTTTATTTGTGATTGTGTGTTTTGGGTTACGTGGTCAGAATCATGATCAGTTTGGGCCAATAAAAGCATCAATAAGTTTTTTGTTGACATGTTTATGGTCACATCTGCCCACTAAATGACAGGCTCAAAATTTACTGTGAAATGGCATTTTGGTTATTTTTCTATGTTCAGGAAATAACCAGATACCACGTGTAGGAGATGGGGTTATGTGGAAACCCGTGTGTGTGCGCGCAAGTGCGTTTTGTTGTATTGTGTAAACGTGCATGAATGTGCACATGAATGTGTGTGTAATCTCGGTTTTTTGCTTACGGTTCTCCAGGAAGCAAACGCACTCAGATGCACCCAGATTGTTTGCCAACTTGACAGATGCCGTCATTCCAAATAACCTCATTTTCCCCTGCCTGGCCATGGGTGGCAAATCCTGCCATCTGCATGTGTGCAATCAAGCAACAACTTTCTCAGCGCAGGTCCCCCAGTGGGTTCGGGGTAAGAATTGACCCACCGCGTCTCCCCACGCGATTCGTAAGAGGCGAATAACTAGGGACGCCGTGACTTGATTTGCGTTTACTCCAAACTGTTCTACTGATTTTCGTGCTTAAAAAGGCTGCTGGACCGTAAACTTTCATCCATCCATCTCAGCGCAGGTTGCGATGTACACTCGTCAATCTAACAACACTGCTGCAGGGTAGGGCAAATCCGAATATACACACATCATGCGACACACAGCTGGAGTCCTCCGATGTCCCCCCCCCCTCCCTTCCCTTCCCTTCCCCCCCCCCCCCCCACTCCCCACCACCCTACCCTTCCAGCAAAAAATAGTGTCAGAACGAACAATTTTTGGCGCAATGATGTAATGCGAAGGGTCCGTCTATTACGCATTCATTGCGAACTGTGCCAGAGTCACGTGACTCGGGTTCACAGAATGATAAAAGGCATGTTCCATTGAGACTAGGCATATAAAGGCATGTTTCATTGATCTTGACTAGGCTTATAAAGGCATGTTTCCTTGATCTTGAGACTAGGCTTATAAAGGCATGTTTCATTGATCTTGAGACTAAGCTTATAAAGGCATATTTCATTGATCTTGAGACTAGGCCTATAAAGGCATGTTTCATTGATCTTGACTAGGCTTATCAAGGCATATTTCATTGATCTTGAGACTAAGCTTATAAATGCATGTTTCATTGATCTTGAGACTAAGCTTATAAAGGCATGTTTCATTGATCTTGAGACTAGGCTTATAAAGGCATATTTCATTGATCTTGAGACTAGGCTTATAAAGGCATGTTTCATTGAGACTAGGCTTATAAAGGCATATTTCATTGATCTTGAGACTAGGCCTATAAAGGCATGTTTCATTGATCTTGACACGACGCTTATTAAGGCATGTTTCACTTGATGCCAGGAAGTTTCATAGTGGCTCCACCTGCTGGCGCTCATGCCAGGCCATGCCAGGCCACTGGTTGCTGGGACCATGCCAGGCCACTGGTTGCTGGGACCATGCCAGGCCACTGGTTGCTGGGACCATGCCAGGCCACTGGTTGCTGGGACCATGCCAGGCCACTGGTTGCTGGGACCATGCCAGGCCACTGGTTGCTGGGACCATGCCAGGCCACTGGTTGCTGGGACCATGCCAGGCCACTGGTTGCTGGGACCATGCCAGGCCACTGGTTGCTGGGACCATGCCAGGCCACTGGTTGCTGGGACCATGCCAGGCCACTGGTTGCTGGGGCCATGCCAGGCCACTGGTTGCTGGGACCATGCCAGGCCACTGGTTGCTGGGGCCATGCCAGGCCACTGGTTGCTGGGACCATGCCAGGCCACTGGTTGCTGGGACCATGCCAGGCCACTGGTTGCTGGGACCATGCCAGGCCACTGGTTGCTGGGACCATGCCAGGCCACTGGTTGCTGGGACCATGCCAGGCCACTGGTTGCTGGGACCATGCCAGGCCACTGGTTGCTGGGACCATGCCAGGCCACTGGTTGCTGGGGCCATGCCAGGCCACTGGTTGCTGGGGCCATGCCAGGCCACTGGTTGCTGGGACCATGCCAGGCCACTGGTTGCTGGGACCATGCCAGGCCACTGGTTGCTGGGACCATGCCAGGCCACTGGTTGCTGGGGCTCAGTCCGTGCTTGGGATGACGGCTCTTTTTATTTTGCATCAGAATTACAGTAAGTGATGACTTGGAGCAGCTTACAATAATTTTGTATTCATCCGTTCTTTTCTTTTGGGGATTGGGGTAAGGTGGTCGGTCTAAGCTGAAGTCTGAATGAAAGAAAAACTGTGAAGTGAAACTCCCAAAGCAATGAATACTTTCAATGATCAGTACTTTAATCAATGAAGCATGTCAAACCAAAAGGGGTGGGGAAAAAAGGATTGAAACCAACACACACTGAGCAAACTAACAGTAATACTTTACTTTCATCACAGTGTGTTAGTGGTGAGAAAATCATAAGAATTTGTATCGTAGACAAGGGTCGCGTTCATAGTCTACTCCAATATTCCAATAGCAAAACAGTAAAACAGTTTCCTTTTTCACTGTCGGTGTGGAGGAGGGCAACTAGCTTAGTCCAACAATATTCGAAACTTGTGTAAATGTATGGAAAATGTGTCAACATATACCTTGATCAAGAAAAATAAAAGCTTCCAGCTAAAACTATTTCTGGCAATATCACAGTAAGTCATTCTCGCAAACGTCTACCACCGTAGCTTTGAATCGAGGCCGCTAATGAAAACGATTCGCGCCACCATTCAGATGAAACGAGATTTCTGTCCCAACTGGACACAAGACGTGTTGTGGGCTACAGACACTAGGGCGGAAAGTGCATTCCGAGGGTCGAGACATGGGACAGAGAGCTCGCTATAGTTTCAAACTGTGCCCTTTTGAGGTGGCGAGCAGACATCAAAAATTGGTCGCAGGATATTTTGGGGTTGAAGCAGATTCTTTCATTTAAAAGTTATTTTGCTGCCTGGGTCCATGCTGTATAATCTGATTTCATGCTTACGAATGCAAATGTATGACATATTGGACCTACTCGATAAAACTGTTTATCAAAGAAAATTTTCTTCAATTTACCTACAACTGCCCCAAGATGGAAAGACAAGTCCAAGAAGTATACGGACATCGACCCTGGAAACCACAGCTAGACACACACACACACACACACACACGCACACACGCACGCACACACACACACACACACACACACACACACACACACGCAACTTGCAAACGAGCTTGACGGCGAGGTGCTCACAGAAAGTTTGCCCGCCAATAGGAGGTTGAGAAAGTCAGCAGGCGAATCAGCCATAAACAACCGCGAACTGTCTGGTACCATTTTCATGGACCTAAAAAAGGCATTTGACCTAGTTGACTACGAAATTTTCCTTGATAAACTCTCGATGTACTTGAAAAATCCAACATCAGTCTCCTTCTTCCGATCGTACTTGACGCATAGAAGCCAATGTATCTATGTCAACGGGTCGTATTCCTCGAGACGATTCGTAAAGTCAGGGGTTCCACAAGGCTCAATTTTAGGTCCACTGCTCTTCAGCTTGTATATCAATGATCTACCATTGAGTATATCAAATGAAAGTATCAAATGCACTATGTTTGCAGATGACACCATTATCAGCGTAAGCGACAGAAGCATAAATTCCATCCAATGCACCCTGAACGTTACCCTTGATGATTTACAAAAATGGTGTTCATCAAATAGAATGGTCATAAACCCATCAAAAACCAAGTGCATGATCCTAAATACAAGACAAAAACGTCAACGACAACCCCTAACCATCAACCTTATGCTAGAAAATGAAATCATTGAGCAAGTTTCTGAACACAGAGTGCTAGGCATAATTGTTGATGAACAACTAACTTGGGAACAACATGTCAATTCCTTATGCAAAACTATTGCTAAGAACATTTCCTTCTCTCCAAACTGAGGCATTTTGTCACCACCGATGCATGCACAATGTTTTTTCACGCACACATAAATTCCCATATTAATTTTGCATCTGTTGTATGGGATGGCTCTATGGCAGTGCACTTGAACAAGATTAAATCACTGTACAGACGAGCTGCCAAGCTTATCATTTCCGACTCAACATTGTCTACGGATGAAAAGATAAAAAATCTTGGCTTACTACCCTTCCAAAAACACCTCGTCCTCAATAACTGCATCCTTATGCACAAAACTGCTCATTCACAAGCACCGAAGTATCTTACTGATCTCTTCATTCGTCCCCAAACAAGCCATTCACTATCTCGCAACACTTTCATTCTACCACAACCTAGAGTAGACATTTTCAAAGGCAGTATTACATATTCAGGTGTTATGATATGGAATACACTCCCATTGCACCTAAGGAACAATACTTCCATGAAGTCTTTTAAAGCATCCATATGTGATTATCTATTCAGATGATCTCACTGCTGTCGCCTGTACATACGACACGTATTTGCTCGAACTTCAAGACTCACTGAGCTGACAGTTGTCAAAGGCATCTACTAAAATTTTTGTCATTGTTGATCATATTCTTCATCTTACCAACTGCTGTACGTAGATTAGCTACTGTGTATTTTTTCTTTTCTATCCATGTTTTCATTTCTTTATGAGCAAGGACAATTTGTAAGATAGGCAGAAATGCCTAAAATTTCATTCTTGATAAATAAAGAATCAATCAATCAATCAATCTCTCTCTCTCTCTCTCTCTCTCTCTCTCTCTCTCTCTCTCTCTCTCTCTCTCTCTGTTTCCACTCACCCACCCCTCCCCGCTCTTACTCTCCCTCTGTATGTGTGTGCGTGAGCATGTCCTCTCGTTCATAAGCATGCATGCGTGTAAGAGTGTGTGCGCGCGCGCTTGCGTGCGTGTGTGCGTGCGTGTTGCAATGAACACGCTTACTCATAAACAGACGTGAATGAACACACCCACGTGCCAGCCGAGCGCCACCTAGGGGGAGATGGCCGTGTCTGCTTGCAGGGAGTCACGGCGCCAGCACATCCAGCTCATCAAGGACCGCAAGGTGTTCGACCAGAAGATCAAGCTGATGGAGGAGACGTGCAACCAGATGATGGTGGCCAAGTTCGGCGACATTGTCGACCTGGAGAAGCTGGAGACGATCACCGTCAACCGCACCATCGAGGAGCTGAAGGAGAAGCTGCGAGACACGGAGATGGAGTGCTCCAGGCAGATGCACGAATGGGGTGTAAGTACCCGTATGTGCACACCCGTATGTTCACACCCGTATGTGCACACCCGTATGTTCACACCCGTATGTGCACACCCGTATGTGCACACCCGTATGTTCACACCCGACATTGAGCCCGAACTAAACTGAAATGTAACCGTTTTCGTATACCGTCTGCTTGAATTGGTAACAGAACTTCTATAAGGCATACTCACAATATCTCTCTCTCCCAACCCACCCACCCACCCTCCTCCTCCTATTTCTGTTTTCCTTCCTCCTCTATTCTACTCCTCCTCCTCCTATACCATCCTTTTCCATCCTCATTTTTGACTCACATGCGAAGCAAAAGTGAGTCTATGTACTGAGCCGTGTCGTCCGTCCGTCCGGGCGTCCGTCCGTCCGGGCGTCCGTCCGTCCGGGCGTCCGTAAAAAACTTAAACGTTGGATTTTTCTCGGAGACTATTAAGTCTATCAACACCAAATGTGGCATGATGGTGTATGATGACAAGGCCTCAAAAAACATACATAGTGACTCGACCTTGCTTCAAGGTCAAGGTCACTTCAAAATATGTATACAATCCAACTTTGAAGAGCTCCAGTGACCTTGACCTTGAAGGAAGGTCAACCAAACTGGTATCAAAAGATAGGACTTGCTTTGACCTATATACCACTTGTAGCTATGGAAGATAACTGTTTCAAACTTAATAATTATGTGGGGCACATGTTATATTTTCATCATGAGACACATTTGGTCACATATCATCAAGGTCAAGGTCACTTTGACCCTTATGAAATGTGACCAAAATGGGGTAGTGAACCACTAAAAGTGACTATATCTCATGGTAGAAAGTGCCAATAAGCACCATTGTGCTTCCTATGTCTTGAATTAACAGCTTTGTGTTGCATGACCTTGGATGACCTTGACCTTGGGTCAAGGTCACATGTATTTTGGTAGGAAAAATGTGTAAAGCATTTCTTTGTGTATGATGTCATTGGTAGGTTTAGTTGTTTGACCTTGACCTTGAAGGTCAGCTGAAGGTCAAGGTCATATAAAGGTCAAGGTCAAGCATGTGAGTCGTTTGGGCTTTGCCCTTCTTGTCCTTTTCTTGCTTCTCCACCTCCTCCTCCTCTTGCATCCTCCTCGTCCTGCTCCTCCTCTTCCATTTTCGTCCTTCTCTTCCTGCTCCTCCACGTCCTCTTCCTTCCTCGTCGTCCTGCTCATACTTTTCATCGTCATCCTCTTCCTGCTGCCCCACCTCCTCTTCCTTCCTCCTCTTCCTGCTCCACATCCATCCATCCTCTTCCTGCTGCCCCACCTCTTCTTTTAACCTCCTCTTCCATCCCCCCACCCCCACCCGCACCACCACCTCATCCTCATCTGCTGCACGTGGCTGTGGTTGCGCCTTACAGAGCCGGATAGACAGACGCAAGGACGATATCACGGACATGATGAAGGAAGGCACCCGGCGCCTCATTCAGCAGACCATGCTGCAGGATGACCTGCTCGCCCTGGAGAACGCACTCGACTCCAGGCAGCGCGACGCGGTGAGTGAGGCGGCACTGGGTCCCCTGTTCTTGAGGAGGAGGCAGCTCCTGGAGGAGGGGGAGGGCAGTCCCTGGGGGAAGGGGAGGGCAGCCCCTGGGGGAGGGAGGCAGTCCCTGGGGGAGGCAGTCCCTGGGGGAGGCAGTCCCTGGGGGAGGGATACAGTCCCTGGGGGAGGGAGGCAGTCCCTGGGGGAGGGAGGGAGTCCCTGGGTGAGGGGGCCCTGGGGGAGGGAGGCAGCCCCTGGGGGAGGGAGGCAGCTCCTGGGTGAGGGAGGCAGTCCCTGGGTGAGGGAGGCAGTCCCTGGGTGAGGGAGGCAGCCCCTGGGGGAGGGAGGCAGCCCCTGGGGGAGGGAGGCAGCCCCTGGGGGAGGGAGGCAGCCCCTGGGGGAGGGAGGCAGCTCCTGGGTGAGGAAGGCAGTCCCTGCGGGAGGGAGGCAGCCCCTGGGGGAAGGAGGTAGTCCCTGGGGGAGAGAGGCAGTCCCTGGGTGAGGGAGGCAGTCCCTGGGTGAGGGAGGCAGTCCCTGGGGGAGGGAGGCAGCTCCTGGGTGAGGGAGGCAGTCCCTGGGGGAGGGAGGCAGCCCCTGGGGGAGGGGGCAGTCCCTGGGGGAGGGAGGCAGTCCCTGGGGAAGGGAAGCAGCCCCTGGGGAGGCAGCCCCTGGGGGAGGGAGGCAGCTCCTGGGTGAGGGAGGCAGTCATGGGGAGGCAGCCCCTGGGGGAGGGAGGCAGCCCCTGGGGGAGGGAGGCAGCTCCTGGGTGAGGGAGGCAGTCATGGGGGTGGCAGCCCCTGGGGGAGGGAGGCAGTCTCTGGGGGAGAGAGGCAGTCCCTGGAGGAGGGAGGGCAGCCCCTGTGGGAGGGAGGCAGTCCCTGGGGGAGAGAGGCAGTCCCTGGGGGAGGGAGGCAGTCCCTGGGGGAGAGAGGCAGTCCCTGGGGGAGGGAGGCAGTCCCTGGGGGAGGGAGGCAGTCCCTGGGGGAGGGAGAGGGGAGGCGGTTTTGCTCACGCTATTGCCGCTTGGCTTTTCCCCTGGTTCGTTTTGTCCTTGATGTGTTTGAAGCCGTTGCGTTGTACATCATCATCATTATTTTGGTTCTTTTTTTACAATTACCACCACCACCACCACTACCACCACCACCACCAGCGTAATCATATTGTGCATTATCGTCATCAATACCTTGTGCATGTTCGTCATAATCATATGTATCATCATCAACCTCATCATGTGCATAATATCGTCATTATCATCTTGTGCATCAGTGTCATTACCTTGTGTAATATGATCATCATCATCTTGCGCTGTTGCATGATCACTACCACCACCCTCCTGTGCACCACCACCACCCTCCTGTGCACCACCACCACCCTCCTGTGCACCACCACCACCCTCCTGTGCACCACCACCACCCTCCTGTGCACCACCACCACCCTCCTGTGCACCACCACCACCCTCCTGATGCCCCGCCTGCTTGCAGGGCCTGGAGTTTTCTGGGCAGCGCAAGTCGGACGTGCGGGAGAAGCAGCGGCTGGTACAGTTGGTGCAGCTGCAGGCTCAGGAGATCGATGCGCTGAAGGAGGAGATCATGTTGCTCTCGCGCAAGGGGGGTCACATCCTGCCCCCCGCCCAGCCCCCCATGCCTGGCAGTGCTCAGTATATGGGGAATTGAGGAGCGCCCCTCCCACCCACCCCGCTGCAATCCCCCGTCTGCTTTCTGTGTGTGGGTCTCTCTAGTTGTCTTGTAGATTTTGTTTCTTTTTTAAATTAGCCAACTTTATTTGTAGCCTACTCTAACGTGTTTTTTTCTCTTCTTTTTCTTCTCTCAATATGTGTGATGCATGGTTATTTTACTCTGAGGCATCTTCATTTATGATTGAAAACGTCACCGTGTTGGTGTATACTCTCTGATGTTATCACGACTGCCATTTTGAGCAATTATTCCCGAGTGGTCCTGCAGGGTGCTGTGATAATTCTGAGGACACAACAAAGTAGCTGTATTTGCTCGCTGGTGTCCAGGCCACACACGGCATCAGTGCACAAGCCATGTTTTCTGCTGGCGTGTGCCACCTCCTCTACCCTTGCAGACAGCCTTGCAGGCAGCCTTGCAGACAGCCTTGCAGGCAGCCTTGCAGGCAGCCTTGCAGACAGCCTTGCAGGCAGCCTTGCAGGCAGCCTTGCAGACAGCCTTGCAGGCAGCCTTGCAGGCAGCCTTGCAGGCAGCCTTGCAGACAGCCTTGCAGACAGCCTTGCAGGCAGCCTTGCAGGCAGCCTTGCAGGCAGCCTTGCAGACAGCCTTGCAGACAGCCTTGCAGACAGCCTTGCAGACAGCCTTGCAGACAGCCTTGCAGACAGCCTTGCAGGCAGCCTTGGAGACAGCCTTGCAGACAGCCTTGCAGACAGCCTTGCAGGCAGCCTTGCAGACAGCCTTGCAGACAGCCTTGCAGACAGCCTTGCAGACAGCCTTGCAGGCAGCCTTGGAGACAGCGTCCCTGTCTCAGGACAGCGATGCAGGTCAGCAGCTCTCTGTGGCAAAGACCCGTGTCCCAGGCATCCCCCTTTCAATGATGGAAGGCATGTGTCTGTTGTGCGTACATGCCTCCTTGCAGGAGCTTAAATGCACGCGTGAATGCATACACACGCACGCACACATGCATTCACACATTTTCCCGTGCATTCATGTGCACGTGAACAGGCAGTAAGTTAAATCTCTGTTGTAGACAAATATCAAATTAAGTTCAGGAAGACACATTCCTAACCCCATAAGACTCCAGAATTAAGATTTTTTTTTAAATATTGCTTGGCACAAAATGCATTTTTCACATCTCACTGATAACTACTAAAATTATCCCTCCCCCCCCCCCCTCTCTCTCTCTCTCTCTCTGTAGAAATTTTGTTTACATGTCTAGTGAATATCTCTTTCCTTCTATCTTCTGAATCTTGGTTTTCGTCGCTTTTCATATTTTAACCAACTTTCTTCACATGCTGCGCTTTTTTTAAAGTCCGGATGTTGAATTTAACCTTTTCCATCCTGGCGTTGTTTTCGCATTTGGTTGGTTGGTTTTTCCTGCCCAAGACAAGGCGTGAGGCTCGAGCAGTCCTGAGGAGACGCTCCTCTTTGTCCGGGGTTGAGGGACGGTCTCCAGCTTACAGCTCCAGGGACAATGGAGGCGGACTCCAGGAGTCTGACGGTTCTCTCCCTGCAGTCCTTGGGACGGGAGCGGAGTGGCCGGCCCTGGCGATGAGCGTTTCCGGTGACGCACTTCCGGTAGGCGGCGTGCGCGATTTGCACCAAGGTGAAGGTCGACTTGGAGCGAACACCTCCATGGCCCGCGATGAGTGTCGGGGTTCTGGTGGATCCATTTCCTTGCCAAGCACGAAGAAGGAAAACAAAATGGACGAGTGGGTCCGACCTGGGAGCGCGCTGAAGGCGTGGCTCTCGATGGCGATTCGCCTGCTGACTTTCTCAACCTCCTATTGGCGGGGCAAACTTTCTGTGAGCACCTCGCCGTCAAGCTCGTTTGCAAGTTGCGTGCGTGTGTGTGTGTGTGTGTGTGTGTGTGTGTGTGCGTGCGTGCGTGTGTGTGTGTGTGTGTGTGTGTGTCTAGCTGTGGTTTCCAGGGTCGATGCCCGTATACTTCATGGACTTGTCTTTCCTTCTCGGGACAGTTGTAGGTAAATTGAAGAAAATTTTCTTTGATAAACAGTTTTATCGAGTAGGTCCAATATGTCATACATTTGCATTCGTAAGCATGAAATCAGATTATACAGCATGGACCCAGGCAGCAAAATAACTTTTAAATGAAAGAATCTGCTTCAACCCCAAAATATCCTGCGACCAATTTTTGCTGTCTGCTCGCCACCTCAAAAGGGCACAGTTTGAAACTGTACCGAGCTCTCTGTCCCATGTCTCGACCCTCGGAATGCACTTTCCGCCCTAGTGTCTGTAGCCCACAACACGTCTCGTGTCCAGTTGGGACAGAAATCTCGTTTCATCTGAATGGTGGCGCGAATCGTTTTCATTAGTGGCCTCGATTCAAAGCTACGGTGGTAGACGTTTGCGAGAATGACTTACTGTGATATTGCCAGAAATAGTTTTAGCTGGAAGCTTTTATTTTTCTTGATCAAGATATATGTTGACACATTTTCCATACATTTACACAAGTTTCGAATATTGTTGAACTAAGCTGGTTGCCCTCCTCCACACCGACAGTGAAAAAGGAAATTGTTTTACTGTTTTGCTATTGGAATATTGGAGTAGACTATGAACGCGACCCTTGTCTACGATACAAATTCTTATGATTTTCTCACCACTAACACACTGTGATGAAAGTAAAGTATTACTGTTAGTTTGCTCAGTGTGTGCTGGTTTCAATCCTTTTTCCCCCCCACCCCTTTTGGTTTGACATGCTTCATTGATTAAAGTACTGATCATTGAAAGTATTCATTGCTTTGGGAGTTTCACTTCACATTTTTTCTTTCATTCAGACTTCAGCTTAGACCTTACCCCAATCCCCAGAAGAAAAGAACGGATGAATACAAAATTATTGTAAGCTGCTCCAAGTCATCACTTACTGTAATTCTGATGAAAAATAAAAAGAGCCGTTATCCCAAGCACGGACTGAGCCCCAGCAACCAGTGGCCTGGCATGGTCCCAGCAACCAGTGGCCTGGCATGGTCCCAGCAACCAGTGGCCTGGCATGGCCCCAGCAACCAGTGGCCTGGCATGGCCCCAGCAACCAGTGGCCTGGCATGGTCCCAGCAACCAGTGGCCTGGCATGGTCCCAGCAACCAGTGGCCTGGCATGGTCCCAGCAACCAGTGGCCTGGCATGGTCCCAGCAACAGTGGCCTGGCATGGTCCCAGCACCAGTGGCCTGGCATGGTCCAGCAAACAGTGGCCTGGCATAGGTGTCCAGCAACCAGTGGCCTGGCATGGTCCAGCAACTCATGGACCATGGCATGGCCTGGCATAGCCCAGCAGTGGAGCCACTATGAAACTGCCTGGCATCAAGTGAAACATGCCTTAATAAGCGTCGTGTCAAGATCAATGAAATATGCCTTATAAGCCTAGTCTCAAGATCAATGAAACATGCCTTTATAAGCCTAGTCTCAAGATCAATGAAACATGCCTTTATAAGCCTAGTCTCAAGATCAATGAAACATGCCTTTATAAGCCTAGTCTCAAGATCAATGAAACATGCCTTTATAAGCCTAGTCTCAAGATCAATGAAACATGCCTTTATAAGCTAGTCTCAAGATCAATGAAATATGCCTTGATAAGCCTAGTCAAGATCAATGAAACATGCCTTTATAAGCCTAGTCTCAAGATCAATGAAACATGCCTTTATAAGCTTAGTCTCAAGATCAATGAAACATGCCTTTATAAGCCTAGTCTCAAGATCAATGAAATATGCCTTGATAAGCTTAGTCTCAAGATCAATGAAACATGCCTTTATAAGCCTAGTCTCAAGATCAATGAAATATGCCTTTATAAGCTTAGTCCTCAAGATC
>JAWQFJ010014641.1:12500-17353 GCA_034096865.1 Theodoxus fluviatilis | reverse complement strand
GCGCCTCGTGCCAGCCGAGTTTTTTATGAGGAAAGGCTGTCCGACGGTACTTAGCCGCGTACATTCTGTGACCCAGAGTGGGTTAGGCGAAAAGTCTCTTCAGGAACTAGAGGCCGAAGGAAATCTTCTAGGTGAACTAGAGGACGAAGTTCTCTCGTGGAAATCGAGGCGGAAAAGTCTCTAGTGAAGTTTAGAGGCGCGAATCTCGGTTTTAGTGAACTATGAGGCGAAAGTCTCTAGTTCGATGCAAAAAGTAGAGGCGAAGTCTCTAGTTAACTAGATGGCGAAGAGTCTCCAAAGTGAACTAATAGACTGCGCAAGTCTCTAAGAAACCCTAAAGTGAAGACGCTGTAGAGGAGTGCGGAAAGTCTATACAAGGGAAATATAGAGGCGGGGAATAAGTTCTATTCAGTGAATGGAGGCCGAGAAAGTCTATTAATAGTGACTATAGAATGAGCCCGCGTTGCTAGCGAGGGATAAGAAAAAGCAAAAAGGAAAATGGTAAGAGGCTACAGGACCGACCTAGCAATAGATAATACGTAAGGTTTGCAAGTTCACAGACTCACTGTGGTGCTAGAATAGAAGGAAACTGTCTAAAAAGGGTACAGGTGAACGGCGATCACCGGATCGTATGTTCGCGTTCCCGAAAAAGTGTGTTTACTATAGCAGTTAGTTTCTGGACAAACTTAGTAGACAATTTGAATAATGGCACACCTGCGCAGAGTCAAATATTCACGTTTCATTGTTCGATCTTATGAAATTATGTCCTTGTGAAATTGATTCCAAAGAATTCTAGGTTAAACATAATCAATTTGTTGATTCGGAGTGGTATATCGAGACACATCTTGAACACCACAAAGTGTTGTGACTCTAAGTTGTGAAACCCGGGTCCTGCACATTATTTTTTCTTTTACAAAGTGTCTCGTGCCATTCAGAGGAAGTCTACAAATTGGCTTAAGCGACTTCCACATAAAAAGTAAAATAACTACTGGGCATGATATGTATCGCATGTTTTAACGTTTTTTAGCTGTTGGAAGAGAGATGGTTTTAGTAGCTATGTGTGCTAAAAAATTGTAAAAAAAAAAGTACAAGCCAACACCGCCAATAACCATACATCCACAAAACGTAAAACCGTCTATAATTGGTTGAAGCTGCGGATGTCACCTTTTTTTTTTTTTATTTTTTTTTCTCTTTTTTTTTTTTTTGATCTCGAATGGCACGAGAACTTTGTAAAAGAAAAGAAAGCAACCCGGGTTCACATATAGACAACTTTGGTTTCAAATGTGTCTCGATACACTCCGAATCAACAAAGATTATGTGTAACCTATAATCTTTGGAATCAATTCAAGGGACATAATTCATAGAGCGAACATGAACGGTATATTGACTCTGTCAAGTGTGCCATTATTCAAAATGTCTACTAAGTTTGTCCAGAAATAACTGCTATATACACACTTTTCGAACAGCAAATACACGTACGCACGTACACTTTTCCATTCTCGAACAGTGACACGCACGTTACAGGCACTGCCGTCTGTGAACAGCAACCGAACTTGCAGGGTCTCCGCCATTTTCAGTTATCCCGCTAGACGCGGCTCATTCTAGTTCACTAGAGACTTCGCCTCTAGTTCACTAGAGACTTCGCCTCTATAGTTCACTAGAGACTTCGCCTCTACTTCACTAGAGACTTCGCCTCTATAGTTCACTGGAGACTTCGCCTCTAGTTCACTAGAGACTTCGCCTCTACTTCACTAGAGACTTCGCCTCATGTTCACTAGAAACTTCGCCTCTACTTCACTAGAGACTTCGCCTCATGTTCACTAGAAACTTCGCCTCTAGTTCACTAGAGATTTCGCCTCTAGTTCACTAGAGACTTCGCCTACCCACTCGGGTTCACAGAATGGACGCGGCTAAGTACCTCGGAGGCTTCCTCAGAAAAACTCGACTGGCACGAGCGCAAGCCGTCCAATGAGAGAGAGAGAGAGAGAGAGAGAGAGAGAGAGAGAGAGAGAGAGAGAGAGAGAGAGATGACGTCACTACAAACACGTGCACAAAGACGCTTATGTCTATTTTTTAATTTAAATTATGAGCTATGCGACATTTCGACCAATACGCACGTTCAACAAATTTGGAATCTATAACCCGATTCATCGAATTGAAAATGACACTGATTTCCGCCACTTTTATGGAGGGTTTTAACTTTTAGGTTTTTTTAAATTAAGGCGGTGACAACTTCGACGCTCGCTGATTGGCTAATTATAAAACCTTCCAGCTTAAACGAGGCCGGGCTATTTACATTTGAAAAGGTTCGACTAGGAGACGCTTGTTTTCTGCAAGTCGGCCGGCAAATCTGGTTCAGGTAACTAGCAAGACATCTTTGCTTTCTGGTGTAGCTTACCACTCGAAGTTCGGTGTTGTCACTCAACGCAGGTTGTGAGTGAAGCAGGACAGCACAGGACTTGGATGCCGCTTTCTGGCGCGTCGCTTTGCACTGGTAAAAACACTTGGCGTAGGACGCCGTTGCTAGTTTTTTTAGGCGGGATTCGGCACGATGCCAAAATGTTTGAATTTTTGCTTCTTTTAGCGATCACGTATATCTGGAAATCCAAAACGGAATTGTGTCGTCTCATGTTGGGAAGACATCGCATTGTTTATAACTTTATTGCCATGCCAGACTATGACATAAATCTTTGCTGCGTGAGTTAGACCTGATTGGGCGTGCTACTGCAAGATCAGCTTGATGCCTCCGCAATGGCGGTTGTGTTTCATTCCCTCGGTTCCTTGATTAGTTAGCAAAATAACTTTAAACTTTCTCATTAGATCCTGATGAAATTTGGTGGAAGGTCAGGGATTCACCCAAGGAACAATCCATGACATTTTGGAGGTTATTTGTTTACAAGTCTTGTTTTGGAATTACGACCAAAAAAGAAATGTTATCGCAAATCACGAAGTTGATTACGTCAAACTATTTATGACATTGTATGCGTTCTGCATTCTGTGAACCCGAGTCAGTAGTGAAGTCAGGCGAAGTCTCTAGTGGACTAGAATGTGCGTTCTGAGGTTAGAAATCTCTTTCAGTTTCAGTCACTAAAGTAAACTAAACTTCGTAGGATGAGGCCTGGCCAGCAGGAAATCCAGCCTGAATGAAGTATAGGCCTGCCGATCATGGAAGAGTAGTTGTGGTTCCCTTGGTGGAGGTTAGCGCTCTCAGAGTCAAAGTCAGAACGTAATTTATTCATCTCGATGAAAATGACTGAGTCGAACCGCAGACGCAGGGAAAGATAATAATGCCGCAAGTGATGCAGATTTCTGGATGGCACGTTCGCGAGAAAGACTTCCGAGGCAGAGTTCATCCTCGGTGTTTCTTCCTTCTCGTGGCAGCTTCCGCCCGCACCCCTGCAGAGTCTGTGACGAGCTCCGTCAGCGCAGCTCGGGCCAGGATTTCTCAGCAGACGTCTCCATCCAGCGCGGGCAGCGATGGCCAAACGCACCAAGAAGGTGGGCATTGTGGGCAAGTACGGCACCCGCTACGGCGCCTCGCTCCGCAAGACGGTCAAACGCATGGAGATCAGCCAGCACGCAGTCTACAGCTGCCAGTTCTGCGGGAAGCAAGCCATGCGGCGCCAGGCGGTGGGGATCTGGAAGTGCTGCCGCTGTGGCAGGGTGCTGGCAGGGGGTTCCTACAGAGTGGTGACGGAGCCGGCCGCGGCGGCCCGCAGTGCCGTGCGTCGTCTACGAGAGCTGAGGGGCGTCTGATGGAGGAGGAATCGCCTCAAGGTCACAGGGCAAGGAACTCTTTCACTTGTTCTCCCTCCAGCAGTTGTTGGAAGATTGTTTGAGCTGTGCTTTGGGAATTTGGTCAACAGAACAAAATAAGAACGCACACGAATACACAAGCGCGCGCGAGCGTTTACACGCGCACATACACACGCACACACACGAAGAAAATCGGTGCCAAGTTTAGATTAATCAACCATAAGTATGTTATGAGTTGTTACATACTCACTAGTAAAATATATGCAAGTTATTTTCGACCCCCTTCACCATGAAAAGGTATGCATTCTGTTCATAATCTGAATGAGGTACAAAGAGAGGGACTATATTACACAATTAGACGTGATTAGTATGTACATGTATGTAACACATGGAGTGGATGTCTCTGGTTTTATGTTACACTGACATCAAGACAAACTGACTGACATGGCTTCATTTTTAAACATTTAACACCTTTGAAAATGAAACTCAAAAGAATACGATTTTCTAATCAAACCTTTTTTGCTCGGCGTTCATTTTGATCGCATCTGCACGGAAATGGTCAGCATTTGACTTTATCCAAATCCAGAATTGTTCAGCAGCCGAAGTCAACCCTACCAACCAACCAACAAGTTTCACAATTTGACACGTTCTGTGTGGAAAGCTACAAGTCTGTGACGGGTTTCTCAGTGGAAAGTTTGTGTTGCATGCCACATTTCAGAGGCACGTCTCAGCGAAATTGCTTTGGAGCGATTGCAAAGAGGAAGAAGTATTTTTCCGTTGTCGTTGGTCCTTCTCATCAAGGATGGGGCGAGAGTTGCTCAGGTCCCGATCTTTGCTGGAAACCTTTGAAACAAAACACGTTTCGCCGCTGAAATCCGAGTATGGGGGTTTCATTTCCTGATTTTATCATAAGGTCGTCACCCACCCACTCCCACCCCAACCCTCCCCTCTCCTCTTCCATTCCCACTCCCACCCCAACCCTCCCCTCTCCTCTTCCATTCCCACTCCCACCACAACCCTCCCCTCTCCTCTTCCATTCCCACTCCCACCCCAACCCTCCCCTCTCCTCTTCCATTCCCACTCCCACCCCAACCCTC
>JAWQFJ010014641.1:0-7500 GCA_034096865.1 Theodoxus fluviatilis | reverse complement strand
GTTAATGGGTGGAAAGTTGCAATATGAATTGTAATGAGGACCTTTATCTTTTATTTCTGAATGACACCGAGATCGTATAACTCGGCTTTAAAAAAAGGCAGAAATGGAATGCACTAGTTCGCCCCTAGCTTCAGTGGATGTCGGTGTATTTTGGTGGCTTTTTTCCAGTTTGCAATGACATCTGACAAGCGTGTGGGTTTGGGGGTAAGAATAGACCCCCTGTGGGTTTGGGGTAAGAATAGACCACCTGTGGGTTGGGGGTAAGAATAGACCCCTGTGGGTTGGGGTAAGAATAGACCCCCTGTGGGTTGGGGGTAAGAATAGACCCCCTGTGGGTTTGGGGGTAAGAATAGACCCCTGTGGGTTTGGGGGTAAGAATAGACCCCTTGTGGGTTGAGGTAAGAATAGACCCCCTGTGGGTTGGGGGTAAGAATAGACCCCTGTGGGTTGGGGGTAAGAATAGACCCCCTGTGGGTTGGGGGTAAGAATAGACCCTCATGTGGGTTGGGGTAAGAATAGACCCTCATGTGGGTTTGGGGTAAGAATAGACCCTCATGTGGGTTGGGGTAAGAATAGACCCTCATGTGGGTTTCGGGGTAAGAATAGATCCCCTTGTGGGTTTTGGGGTAAAAATAGATTCTCTTGTGGGTTGGGGTAAGAATAGACCCTCTGTGGGTTGGGGTAAGAATAGACCCTCTGTAGGTTGGGGGTAAGAATAGACCCTCTGTAGGTTGGGGGTAAGAATAGACCCTCTGTAGGTTGGGGGTAAGAATAGACCCTCTGTAGGTTGGGGTAAGAATAGACCCTCTGTGGGTTGGGGTAAGAATAGACCCCTGTGGGTTGGGGTAAGAATAGACCCCCTGTGGGTTGGGGTAAGAATAGACCCTCATGTGGGTTGGGGTAAGAATAGACCCTCATGTGGGTTGGGGTAAGAATAGACCCATGTGGGTTGGGGTAAGAATAGACCCTTTGTGGGTTGGGGGGCTAATACTTGACCCCCTGTGGGTTGGGGTTAGGAATTGACCCACTATGTCTCCCAACCTCTTTCATATTACTACGAGATGACTAACCTGGGAAATTATGACTTGATCTCATTCTAACTAATGATTTGTTATCAATAACCATAACCTACTACGGCTGGTAGGTTGAAAAACATCAATCCATCCATATATCCATCCATCCATCCACCCACCATCCATCCATCCATCCATCCACCCATCCATCCACCCATCCATTCACCCATTCATCCACCCATTCATCCATCCATTCATCCATCCATTCATCCACCCATTTATCCACATATTCATCCACCTATCCATTCACCCATTCATCCACCCATCCATCGATCCATCCATCCATTAATTCATCCACCCACCCACCCACCCACCCATCCACACACCCACCCACCCACCCATCCACCCACCCACCCACCCATCCATCCATCCATCCATCCATCCATCCACCCATGTGTATTCATCCATCCATCCATCCATGTCTATCCATGTCTATCCATTCATCCATCCATCCATCCATCCATCCATCTATTCATCCACCCACCCATCTATCCATCCACCCACCCATTCATCCATCCATAAATCCATCCATCCATCCACCCACCCATGCATCTATCCATCCATCCATGCATCCATCCATCCATCCATCCATCCATCCATCCATCCATCCATCCATCCATCTATCCATGCATGTGTGTGTGTTTAGTGTTCTGTTTTGTGTGTGTGAGCATTTGCGCGCGTGTGTGTGTGTGTGTGTGTGTGTGTGTGTGTGTGTGTGTTTGTAATTTGTGTGTCTGTCGTGTGTGTGTTGCATCTGTGTGCTGTGTGTATGTATTATGTATTTTTTGTGATGTGTATGACGTGAGTATGTATGTCTGTGTATGTGTGTCTGTCTGCGTTGTGTGTGTGTGTGTGTGTGTTTATATTTCAGCATGTCAGAGTTACAGGATATTGAATACATGTATGTAATTAACAACTGATGTCATGTAACTTGAGATGTGAAACTGATCAAATGAATTGCTCAGAGTAGTTGTCCGTAGTTTGGGTCAGGAGACGCTGCCCTATGTACTATACTTTTGTGCAAAATCACAAGTTTTTCTATCATTAGCTTCTTTTCTGGTAGTATGTTTCAAAAACTGTCAAAAAGTTTGTTTCAGCAGCCATATTGCAAAACTAATTTGCATACTTTATGCGAACACATCATAGGTAGACAGCTCTTTAAAACTACAACTTGTTGGGTTAGAAAATTGGACCCCAAAAATTCAATTGACAAAAATGGTTTCTGGGTACTACTGCCTAAACACTTGATTTGTCGTCCAAAAAATGAAAATTTTCAGTGGAGGAATACACCTTCAATTCAAACTAGAAAAATGCTTGAAACAAAATTTTGCGTGAATAGACCTAGAAGAGAATGAAGAGGATTTAAAATCGGTTGTTTTTTTTCTTTACAGTAAGATAAGTGATGACATTTATATTCATGTTAACAAGCAGGAAGACAGGTAGGGGTGTGTGTGTGTGTGTGTGTGTGTGTGTGTGTGTGTGTAAGTGTGTGTGTAAGAGTGTGTGTATACACATGCACATGTGCAAAAGTAACAGACTGCCTGCCTGCCTTTCTGCCTGTAAGTCTGTCCACTCCCTCAGTGCTTCCTTCTTTCTACGCAGTCCCTGCCCCCTCTGGCCAGACTAAGGACAACAGAAGTCCGAGACTGGACAAGGCTTGGCCATTAATTGGATTCGTCTAGGGTTCCGCAGAGCTACGTATCACTGCGTGTGTCTGTGCTGGACTGGTGGCCATTTCGTGTCCGTCATCCTGACACTGCGGGAGGTGGCGAGTTGCTTCCCCTGCAGACAGCGACCTCTCTGTGCAGCCTGCGTTGCACGAAAGACTTGCTGACGTCACCAGGCGCAGGGGTCAGAGCTGTGTCTCTGTGAACCTTGTGAAGTGTTGGCCGTGTTTTGGAGTGCTCTGCGTTCTTCATACGCCCGTGTATGGAAACTCCATCCGGGTCTTTGGCGGCGTGGTGTCTCTCCCCCCCCCCCCCCCCCCCCCCCCCCCGTGTTTGGATACTCCATCCGGGTCTTTGGCGGCGTGGTGTCTCCCCACCCCTCCCCACCCCCCCACCCCCCCGTGTTTGGATACTCCATCCGGGTCTTTGGCGGCGTGGTGCCCCTCGTGTTAGTGCTGGAAGCGTGGGCGCCGTGCTGACATGGAGGGAAACCCCGAGCCCTGTTTCAGTCTTTTCTGCACCAGTGGACTTAGACAGTGAATTCTCCAACAGTGGACTTAGACAGTCAATTCTCCAACAGTGGACTTAGACAGTCAATTCTCCAACAGTGGACTTAGACAGTCAATTCTCCAACAGTGGACTTAGACAGTCAATTCTCCAACAGTGGACTTTGACAGTCAATTCTCCAACAGTGAACCTTGACAGTCAATTCTCCAACAGTGGACTTAGACAGTCAATTCTCCAACAGTGGACTTAGACAGTCAATTCTCCAACACATGCAAGTGTTTGGGAAGACAGACGGGGCAGAGGAGAATGGCGAGCACGTGATGGCGGAGGAAGCTGGAGAAAATGGCGTCTGTATAGAGACGGCAAGGACTGCAGAGCATGGGGCGTGTGTCAAGATGGAGAGACCCGAAGATGACGGACTACATCTGGAAGCAGAAAGGACTGAAGAGGCGGAATCCAGTGTGAAGGTGGAATGCACTGAAGAGGATGGAATTCAGGCAGGAGAGGAGAGAGGTGAAGAGGGAGTTCCTGTGAAGGTGGAATGCACTGAAGAGGATGGAATTCAGGCAGGAGAGGAGAGAGGTGAAGAGGGAGTTCCTGTGAAGGTGGAATGCACTGAAGAGGATGGAATTCAGGCAGGAGAGGAGAGAGGTGAAGAGGGAGTTCCGGTGAAGATAGAGATGACTGAAGAGGATGGAATTCAAGCAGGAGAGGAGAGAGGTGAAGAGGGAGTTCCTGTGAAGGTGGAATGCACTGAAGAGGATGGAGTTCAGGCAGGAGAGGAGAGAGGTGAAGAGGGAGTTCCTGTGAAGGTGGAATGCACTGAAGAGGATGGAATTCAGGCAGGAGAGGAGAGAGGTGAAGAGGGAGTTCCTGTGAAGGTGGAATGCACTGAAGAGGATGGAATTCAGGCAGGAGAGGAGAGAGGTGAAGAGGGAGTTCCTGTGAAGATGGAGATGACTGAAGCGGACGGAATTCAGGCAGGAGAGGAGAGAGGTGAAGAGGGAGTTCCTGTGAAGGTGGAATGCACTGAAGAGGATGGAATTCAGGCAGGAGAGGAGAGAGGTGAAGAGGGAGTTCGTGTGATGATGGAGATGACTGAAGCGGACGGAATTCAGGCAGGAGAGGAGAGAGGTGAAGAGGGAGTTCCTGTGAAGGTGGAATGCACTGAAGAGGATGGAATTCAGGCAGGAGAGGAGAGAGGTGAAGAGGGAGTTCGTGTGAAGATGGAGATGACTGAAGCGGACGGAATTCAAGCAGGAGAGGAGAGAGGTGAAGAGGAAGTTCCTGTGAAGGTGGAATGCACTGAAGAGGATGGAATTCAGGCAGGAGAGGAGAGAGGTGAAGAGGGAGTTCCTGTGAAGATGGAGATGACTGAAGAGGATGGAATTCAGGCAGGAGAGGAGAGAGGTGAAGAGGGAGTTCGTGTGAAGATGGAGATGACTGAAGAGGATGGAATTCAGACAGGTGAGGAGAGAGGTGAAGAGGGAGTTCGTGTGAAGATAGAGATGACTGAAGAGGATGGAGAGGAGAGAGGTGAAGAGGGAATTCGTGTGAAGATAGAGATGACTGAAGAGGATGGAATTCAGACAGGAGAGGAGAGAGGTGAAGAGGGAGTTCGTGTGAAGATGGAGATGACTGAAGAGGATGGAATTCAGACAGGAGAGGAGAGAGGTGAAGAGGGAGTTCGTGTGAAGATGGAGTGCAAGGGGGATGGAGAGGAGGCAGGTGGGGGGCTGTCCTTGCTAGGGTTCCAAGCTTCGGGGCGCAGCCCTGGAGAGTGGGGGCCTGACCGGGTTGGTGGAGGCGGAGGGGAGGTCGGCGGAGGAGTGAGAGTGTGGACCTGGGGGTGGAATTTCGGAGACAGACGCTCTCTCCAGCCCGTGGTCAAGCTGGAAAGGTTGCCTGGAGCTGCCCTGGGAGGCACGGGGGCATCCGAGCTTGCCCTGGGAGGCACGGGGGCATCCGAGCTTGCCCTGGGAGGCACGGGGGCATCCAAGCTTGCCCTGGGAGGCACGGGGGCATCCGAGCTTGCCCTGGGAGGGCAGGCTTTTGTCGGGCAAGGTGCACGCAGGCAGGAGCACTCCGGCAACCTTGCAGCCCGCGTGACAAAGCGTGGACCATCCTCAGTAGGGACGGTGGAGGCAGGAGGAAGAGCGTTGAGGAGTGGTGGTGGCAGACGGGAGAAGAAGCTGAGTGACGGCCGGGTGAACGTCCTGGAGACTTCTGTTTCTGTGGAAGACCTCACCACGGCTGCATTGAAGTCCGAGCCTCCTGTCGCGGCCGACCTGGAGGTCCCAGGGAGCGACTTGAGACGGAAGGCGGAGCGAGGAGCCAAGTTGCAGGCCCGGGCTGTGCGCAGTCGAGCTGCGCAGGCCAGCTGCTCCAAGCCTGCTGACAACGGGCAAGGAGCAAGCTCGACCCCTCAAGCCAGTCGAGCTTCCCAGGCTGGGAGTGGTTCGGCCAGACGGAAATCTTCCCAGCCTTCTCCGCCCGGGAAGCGGCACTGCTGCCCCCATTGCCAGTACAGCGCCAAGAAGAAGAGCAAGCTGACGAGACACATTCAAGTCGGCCACTTCGGCCTGAAGGAGTTCGCTTGCACCCACTGCGACTACAAGACGGGCTGGTCGGAGACAGACCTGAGGCGCCACATCGAGACTGTCCACCAGGGCCTGAGGGAGTACGTCTGTCCACACTGCAAATACAAGTTTGGCGTCAAGAGCAATCTGAAGAAGCACGTGGAGAACGTGCACCAGGGCCTGAAGAAGTACCAGTGTCCCCACTGCCAGGTGCGGTGCGGGGTGAGAGCCTGGCTGCGGGTGCACGTGGAGACTGTCCACCAGGGCCTGAAGAAGTACCAGTGTCCCCACTGCCAGGTGCGGTGCGGGGTGAGAGCCTGGCTGCGGGTGCACGTGGAGACTGTCCACCAGGGACTCAAGAAGCACGCCTGCCCTCACTGCCACCTCAAGTTCGGCCAGAGAGGGAACTTGAGGCGACACGTGGAGACTGTTCACGAGGGGGTGAAGAGGCACCCCTGCCCCCTGTGCGAGTTCCGGGGAAGCGAGCGAGTCATCCTGAAGAAGCACCTGGAGACGGTGCACCAGGGCCTGAAGAAGTACCAGTGTCCGCAGTGCCAGTACCGCTGCGGCGAGAGGGGCAACCTGCAGAGGCACGTGAGGAATGTCCACCAGCGCATCCAGAACCACCACTGCCCCCACTGCAACTTCCGGTGCGGACAGAAGGACCACTTGAAGAGGCACATCAGGACCGTGCACCGGAATTTACCGGAATAGTCCGAAGTCCAGTCTGTGGTGGATGGGCTGTCAACCCTGGGTGCAATGGGCGGCAGTTGTGTGTCCATGTGACTCCCAAGTTGCGAACCTCAGCTGACGTCACTCCTGCCTTGGATGACCGCGTCACGTGACTTGGATGACCGTGTCACGTGACTCGGATGACCGTGTCATGTGAAAACAAAATCTTGACCAGAATGCATTATAGAAAAAGTTGCTCCTCTAGTGAGTCATCCAGAGTGTGCGTACGTGCGCTCGTGTGCGTGCGCATGTGTCTGTGTGCGTGCTTGCGTGTGTGTGTGTGTGCGCGCGCACTCGCGCGGGTGTCTGTATGTGTGTCTGTCTGCATATGTGTGTGTGTGTCTGCATCCGTGTATATGTGTGTGTTTCTGTATCTGTATGATTGTGTGTGTGTGTGTGTGTGTGTGTGTGTGTGTGTGTGTGTGTGTGAGTGTGTGTGTGTGTGTGTGTGTGTGTGTGTGTGTGTCTGTATCTGTTTGTGTGTGTGTGTGTGTCTGTATCTGTTTGTGTGTGTGTCTGTATCTGTTTGTGTGTGTGTGTGTGTGTGTGTGTGTGTGTGTGTGTGTGTGTGTGTCTGTATCTGTGTGTGCGTGTGTGTGTGTGCTTGTGTGTGTGCGTGTCTGTGTGTGTGTTTGTGTCTGTATCCGTGTGTGTGTGTCTGTCTGTCTGTATCTGTGTGTGTGTGTGTGTGTGTGCGTACGTGTGCTGTGTGTGCGTGCGTGCGTGTGCATGTGTGTGTGTGTTTGGTGCGTGTGTGTGTGTGTGTGTGTGTGTGTGTGTGTGTGAGAGAGAGAGAGAGAGAGAGAGAGAGAGAGAGTCAGTCCAGAGTATTGCAGATTGGTACCTGGTATGAGGAAATCTTACCAACATGAAGCAAATTGAAGAGTGGACGAGGTTTTGTGCATCTGCAAGGGAACCTTACACGAGTGACTTCCACGTATA
>JAWQFJ010014638.1:7500-11250 GCA_034096865.1 Theodoxus fluviatilis | reverse complement strand
TATACATAGAGTAGGAGACTTCTCATCAGAACTTCTGGACTATACATAGAGTAGGAGACATTCTCATCAGAACTTATGGACTATACATAGAGTAGGAGACATTCTCATCAGAACTTATCGGACGATACATAGAGTAGGAGACCTTCTCATCAGAACTTGTGGACTATAACATAGATGTTAGGAGGACATTTCTCAATCAGAACTTATGGACTATACATAGAGTAGGAGACATTCTCATCAGAACTTATGGACTATACATAGAGTCGGAGACATACTCATCATAACATATGGACTATAACATAGAGTAGGAGACATTCTCATCAGAACTTATGGACTATACATAGAGTAGGAGACATTCTCATCAGAACTTATGGACTATACATAGAGTAGGAGACATTCTCATCAGAACTTATGGACTATACATAGAGTAGGAGACATTCTCATCAGAACTTATGGACTATACATAGAGTAGGAGACATTCTCATCAGAACTTATGGACTATACATAGAGTAGGAGACATTCTCATCAGAACTTATGGACTATACATAGAGTAGGAGACATTCTCATCAGAACTTATGGACTATACATAGAGTAGGAGACATTCTCATCAGAACTTATGGACTATACATAGAGTAGGAGACATTCTCATCAGAACTTATGGACTATACATAGAGTAGGAGACATTCTCATCAGAACTTATGGACTATACATAGAGTAGGAGACATTCTCATCAGAACTTATGGACTATACATAGAGTAGGAGACATTCTCATCAGAACTTATGGACTATACATAGAGTAGGAGACATTCTCATCAGAACTTATGGACTATACATAGAGTAGGAGACATTCTCATCAGAACTTATGGACTATACATAGAGTAGGAGACATTCTCATCAGAACTTATGGACTATACATAGAGTAGGAGACATTCTCATCAGAACTTATGGACTATACATAGAGTAGGAGACATTCTCATCAGAACTTATGGACTATACATAGAGTAGGAGACATTCTCATCAGAACTTATGGACTATACATAGAGTAGGAGACATTCTCATCAGAACTTATGGACTATACATAGAGTAGGAGACATTCTCATCAGAACTTATGGACTATACATAGAGTAGGAGACATTCTCATCAGAACTTATGGACTATACATAGAGTAGGAGACATTCTCATCAGAACTTATGGACTATACATAGAGTAGGAGACATTCTCATCAGAACTTATGGACTATACATAGAGTAGGAGACATTCTCATCAGAACTTATGGACTATACATAGAGTAGGAGACATTCTCATCAGAACTTATGGACTATACATAGAGTAGGAGACATTCTCATCAGAACTTATGGACTATACATAGAGTAGGAGACATTCTCATCAGAACTTATGGACTATACATAGAGTAGGAGACATTCTCATCAGAACTTATGGACTATACATAGAGTAGGAGACATTCTCATCAGAACTTATGGACTATACATAGAGTAGGAGACATTCTCATCAGAACTTATGGACTATACATAGAGTAGGAGACATTCTCATCAGAACTTATGGACTATACATAGAGTAGGAGACATTCTCATCAGAACTTATGGACTATACATAGAGTAGGAGACATTCTCATCAGAACTTATGGACTATACATAGAGTAGGAGACATTCTCATCAGAACTTATGGACTATACATAGAGTAGGAGACATTCTCATCAGAACTTATGGACTATACATAGAGTAGGAGACATTCTCATCAGAACTTATGGACTATACATAGAGTAGGAGACATTCTCATCAGAACTTATGGACTATACATAGAGTAGGAGACATTCTCATCAGAACTTATGGACTATACATAGAGTAGGAGACATTCTCATCAGAACTTATGGACTATACATAGAGTAGGAGACATTCTCATCAGAACTTATGGACTATACATAGAGTAGGAGACATTCTCATCAGAACTTATGGACTATACATAGAGTAGGAGACATTCTCATCAGAACTTATGGACTATACATAGAGTAGGAGACATTCTCATCAGAACTTATGGACTATACATAGAGTAGGAGACATTCTCATCAGAACTTATGGACTATACATAGAGTAGGAGACATTCTCATCAGAACTTATGGACTATACATAGAGTAGGAGACATTCTCATCAGAACTTATGGACTATACATAGAGTAGGAGACATTCTCATCAGAACTTATGGACTATACATAGAGTAGGAGACATTCTCATCAGAACTTATGGACTATACATAGAGTAGGAGACATTCTCATCAGAACTTATGGACTATACATAGAGTAGGAGACATTCTCATCAGAACTTATGGACTATACATAGAGTAGGAGACATTCTCATCAGAACTTATGGCCTATACATAGAGTAGGAGACATTCTCATCAGAACTTATGGACTATACATAGAGTAGGAGACATTCTCATCAGAACTTATGGACTATACATAGAGTAGGAGACATTCTCATCAGAACTTATGGACTATACATAGAGTAGGAGACATTCTCATCAGAACTTATGGACTATACATAGAGTAGGAGACATTCTCATCAGAACTTATGGACTATACATAGAGTAGGAGACATTCTCATCAGAACTTATGGACTATACATAGAGTAGGAGACATTCTCATCAGAACTTATGGACTATACATAGAGTAGGAGACATTCTCATCAGAACTTATGGACTATACATAGAGTAGGAGACATTCTCATCAGAACTTATGGACTATACATAGAGTAGGAGACATTCTCATCAGAACTTATGGACTATACATAGAGTAGGAGACATTCTCATCAGAACTTATGGACTATACATAGAGTAGGAGACATTCTCATCAGAACTTATGGACTATACATAGAGTAGGAGACATTCTCATCAGAACTTATGGACTATACATAGAGTAGGAGACATTCTCATCAGAACTTATGGACTATACATAGAGTAGGAGACATTCTCATCAGAACTTATGGCCTATACATAGAGTAGGAGACATTCTCATCAGAACTTATGGACTATACACAGAGTAGGAGACATTCTCATCAGAACTTATGGACTATACACAGAGTAGGAGACATTCTCATCAGAACTTATGGACTATACACAGAGTAGGAGACATTCTCATCAGAACTTATGGACTATACATAGAGTAGGAGACATTCTCATCAGAACTTATGGACTATACATAGAGTAGGAGACATTCTCATCAGAACTTATGGACTATACATAGAGTAGGAGACATTCTCATCAGAACTTATGGACTATACACAGAGTAGGAGACATTCTCATCAGAACTTATGGACTATACACAGAGTAGGAGACATTCTCATCAGAACTTATGGACTATACACAGAGTAGGAGACATTCTCATCAGAACTTATGGACTATACATAGAGTAGGAGACATTCTCATCAGAACTTATGGACTATACATAGAGTAGGAGACATTCTCATCAGAACTTATGGACTATACATAGAGTAGGAGACATTCTCATCAGAACTTATGGACTATACATAGAGTAGGAGACATTCTCATCAGAACTTATGGACTATACATAACAGATCAGCATCCACTGTTCCAAAAGACTTGTAGACTGTACTCAACAAACAGCACACCGTGTCGGAAGGACTTGTAGATTACAAGATACAAGATTCAAGATTCAAGATTCAAGATACAAGATACTTTATTGTCCTCATTGTACAAGGAAATACTCTCATCAAATCAG
>JAWQFJ010014638.1:0-5000 GCA_034096865.1 Theodoxus fluviatilis | reverse complement strand
CCCTTATTTCTTTTCAAATCAAAGTAGGAAGTCAGGAGACATTAACTTCCTAGTCAAATTCTCTCTCTCTCTCCCCCCCCCCCCCCCCCTCCCCCCTCCCCTCCCCCAACTTCTTTCAGTTCCCTATTTCAAACTCCCCTATTCCATTCCCCTCTTCGTTCTGTTTCGTATCCATACCCCTCCCCCCCCTCCCCCCTCCCCCTTCCTTCACCTTAACCCTTTCATTATCTCCCCCATCCCCCTCCACCACAAACACACAACCCACACCCCCTCCTCATCCTGCCCGCCACTTCTCGTCTCATGGAGGTGCGAAATGTGGCAGCCACTCGTCACGTGACGTAGACAGAGCGTGCAGGTGGCGGCACTGCAGCGCACATTCTGGCAAACTCGTGACGTCACGACCCGCTTCGTTAGCCCAGATGTCCAGCGAGCTGATGGCACCTTGCAGACAGCAATTTAAGTCACAAACCACTTAGAGAAGGGGGGGGGGGGGGGGGGGGGGGGGGCGGGGAGTAGAGGAGGGGTAGGAGGGGGGGGGGGGGGTAGGGGTGTGTGTGTGTGTGTTATGTTGGAGAGGGGGAAAGGAAGAAATGGATTGGAGAACCGACATGGGCCATTGTGGTGGGGTGGGGAGGAGGATGGGAGGGATCGGGGGTAGGAATCGAGGGGGGGGGGGGGAGGGAGGTCACTACGAAGAGGGGAATTTTTCACCTCCCGTACTCCTTCGAACATACTTGAGGGGGAGGGGGTGAGGGGGGGGGGGGTTGGGGGTGGGCGTCGAAACTGATTAAAAATATTGCGAGTCTGCAGCAGATTGAAAGTGTTGGAATCGTACGGTGCAGACAATCCCAACTCTTGTCGTGGGGTGCAGACAATCCCAACTGTTGTCGTCGTGGGGTGCAGACAATCCCAACTGTTGTCGTCGTGGGGTGCAGACAATCCCAACTGTTGTCGTGGGGTGCAGACAATCCCAACTGTTGTCGTGGGGTGCAGACAATCCCAACTGTTGTCGTCGTGGGGTGCAGACAATCCCAACTGTTATCGTGGGGTGCAGACAATCCCAATTGTTGTCATGGGGTGCAGACAATCCCAACTGTTGTCATGGGGTGCAGACAATCCCAACTGTCGTCGTGGTGTGCAGACAATCCCAACTGTCGTCGTGGGGTGCAGACAATCCCAACTGTTGTCGTCGTGGGGTGCAGACAATCCCAACTGTTGTCGTCGTGGGGTGCAGACAATCCCAACTGTCGTCGTGGGGTGCAGACAATCTCAACTGTTGTCATGGGGTGCAGACAATCCCAACTGTCGTCGTGGGGTGCAGACAATCTCAACTGTCGTCGTGGGGTGCAGACAATCCCAACTGTTGTCGTCGTGGGGTGCAGACAATCCCAACTGTCGTCGTGGGGTGCAGACAATCTCAATTGTCGTCGTGGGGTGCAGACAATCACAACTGTTGTCATCGTGGGGTGCAGACAATCCCAACTGTCGTCGTGGGGTGCAGACAATCCCAACTGTTGTCATCGTGGGGTGCAGACAATCCCAACTGTTGTCATCGTGGGGTGCAGACAATCCCAACTGTTGTCATCGTGGGGTGCAGACAATCCCAACTGTTGTCATCGTGGGGTGCAGACAATCCCAACTGTTGTCATCGTGGGGTGCAGACAATCCCAACTGTTGTCATCGTGGGGTGCAGACAATCCCAACTGTCGTCGTGGGGTGCAGGCAATCCCAACTGTTGTCACCGTGGGGTGCAGACAATCCCAACTGTTGTCGTGGGGTGCAGACAATCCCAACTGTCGTCGTGGGGTGCAGACAATCCCAACTGTCGTCGTGGGGTGCAGACAATCCTAACTGTTGTTATCGTGGTGTGCAGACAATCCCAACTGTTGTCGTGGGGTGCAGACAATCCCAACTGTTGTCGTGGGGTGCAGACAATCCCAACTGTCGTCGTGGGGTGCAGACAATCCCAACTGTCGTCGTGGGGTGCAGACAATCCCAACTGTCGTCGTGGGGTGCAGACAATCCCAACTGTTGTCGTCGTGGGGTGCAGACAATCCCAACTGTCGTCGTGGGGTGCAGACAATCCCAACTGTTGTCGTCGTGGGGTGCAGACAATCCTAACTGTCGTCGTGGTGTGCAGACAATCCCAACTGTCGTCGTGGGGTGCAGACAATCCTAACTGTCGTCGTGGGGTGCAAACAATCCTAACTGTCGTCGTGGGGTGCAAACAATCCTAACTGTCGTCGTGGGGTGCAGACAATCCCAACTGTCGTCGTGGGGTGCAGACAATCCCAACTGTCGTCGTGGGGTGCAGACAATCCCAACTGTCGTCGTGGGGTGCAGACAATCCCAACTGTCGTCGTGGGGTGCAGACAATCCCAACTGTCACCGTGGGGTGCAGACAATCTCAATTGTCGTCGTGGGGTGCAGACAATCCCAACTGTTGTCGTGGGGTGCAGACAATCCCAGATGTTGTCGTCGTGGGGTGCAGACAATCCCAGATGTTGTCGTCGTGGGGTGCAGACAATCCCAACTGTTGTCACCGTGGGGTGCAGACAATCTCAACTGTCGTCGTGGGGTGCAGACAATCTCAACTGTCGTTGTCGTGGTGTGCAGACAATCCCAACTGTTGTCGTCGTGGTGTGCAGACAATCCCAACTGTTGTCGTCGTGGTGTGCAGACAATCCCAACTGTTGTCACCGTGGGGTGCAGACAATCCCAACTGTTGTCACCGTGGGGTGCAGACAATCCCTACTGTTGTCACCGTGGGGTGCAGACAATCCCAACTGTTGTCATCGTGGGGTGCAGACAATCCCAACTGTTGTCACCGTGGGGTGCAGACAATCCCAACTGTCGTTGTCGTGGTGTGCAGACAATCCCAACTGTTGTCACCGTGGGGTGCAGACAATCCCAACTGTTGTCATCGCGGGGTGCAGACAATCCCAACTGTTGTCATCGTGGGGTGCAGACAATCCCAACTGTTGTCATCGTGGGGTGCAGACAATCCCAACTGTCGTCGTGGGGTGCAGACAATCCCAACTGTTGTCGTGGGGTGCAGACAATCCCAACTGTCGTCGTCGTGGGGTGCAGACAATCCCAACTGTTGTCATCGCGGGGTGCAGACAATCCCAACTGTTGTCATCGTGGGGTGCAGACAATCCCAACTGTTGTCGTCGTGGGGTGCAAAACAATCCTAACTGTCGTCGTGGGGTGCAGACAATCCCAACTGTTTGTCGTGGTGTGCAGACAATCCCAGATGTTGTCATCGTGGGGTGCAGACAATCCCAACTGTTGTCACCGTGGGGTGCAGACAATCTCAAACTGTCGTCGTGGGGTGCAGACAATCCCAACTGTTGTCACCGTGGGGTGCAGACAATCTCAATTGTCGTCGTGGTGTGCAGACAATCCCAACTGTTGTCACCGTGGGGTGCAGACAATCTCAACTGTCGTCGTGGGGTGCAGACAATCCCAACTGTTGTCGTCGTGGTGTGCAGACAATCCCAACTGTTGTCGTCGTGGTGTGCAGACAATCCCAACTGTTGTCACCGTGGGGTGCAGACAATCCCAACTGTTGTCATCGTGGTGTGCAGACAATCCCAACTGTTGTCACCGTGGGGTGCAGACAATCCCAACTGTTGTCACCGTGGGGTGCAGACAATCCCAACTGTTGTCATCGTGGGGTGCAGACAATCCCAACTGTTGTCACCGTGGGGTGCAGACAATCCCAACTGTTGTCACCGTGGGGTGCAGACAATCCCAACTGTCGTTGTCGTGGGGTGCAGGACAATCCCAACTGTTGTCATCGTGGGGTGCAGACAATCCCAACTGTTGTCATCGTGGGGTGCAGACAATCCCAACTGTTGTCATCGTGGGGTGCAGACAATCCCAACTGTTGTCACCGTGGGGTGCAGACAATCCCAACTGTCGTCGTGGGGTGCAGACAATCCCAACTGTTGTCACCGTGGGGTGCAGACAATCCCAACTGTCGTCGTGGGGTGCAGACAATCTCAACTGTCGTCGTGGGGTGCAGACAATCTCAACTGTCGTCGTGGGGTGCAGACAATCTCAATTGTCGTCACCGTGGGGTGCAGACAATCCCAACTGTCGTCGTGGGGTGCAGACAATCTCAACTGTTGTCGTGGGGTGCAGACAATCCCAACTGTCGTCGTGGGGTGCAGACAATCTCAACTGTCGTCGTGGGGTGCAGACAATCTCAACTGTTGTCGTGGGGTGCAGACAATCCCAACTGTCGTCGTGGGGTGCAGACAATCCCAACTGTCGTCGTGGGGTGCAGACAATCCCAACTGTCGTCGTGGGGTGCAGACAATCCTAACTGTCGTCGTGGGGTGCAGACAATCCCAACTGTCGTCGTGGGGTGCAGACAATCCCAACTGTTGTCATCGTGGGGTGCAGACAATCTCAATTGTCGTCGTGGGGTGCAGACAATCCCAACTGTTGTCATCGTGGGGTGCAGACATTCTCAACTGTCGTCGTGGGGTGCAGACAATCCCAACTGTTGTCATCGTGGGGTGCAGACAATCTCAACTGTCGTCGTGGGGTGCAAACAATCCTAACTGTCGTCGTGGGGTGCAGACAATCCCAACTGTTGTCATCGTGGGGTGCAGACAATCTCAACTGTCGTCGTGGGGTGCAAACAATCCTAACTGTCGTCGTGGGGTGCAGACAATCCCAACTGTTGTCGTGGGGTGCAGACAATCTCAACTGTCGTCGTGGGGTGCAGACAATCTCAACTGTCATCGTGGGGTGCAGACAATCTCAACTGTCGTCGTGGGGTGCAAACAATCCTAACTGTCGTCGTGGGGTGCAGACAATCCCAACTGTTGTCGTGGGGTGCAGACAATCTCAACTGTCGTCGTGGGGTGCAGACAATCTCAACTGTCGTCGTGGGGTGCAAACAATCCTAACTGTCGTCGTGGGGTGCAGACAATCTCAACTGTCGTCGTGGGGTGCAGACAAACCCCACTGATGTCATCGTGGGG
>JAWQFJ010014632.1:17500-19025 GCA_034096865.1 Theodoxus fluviatilis | reverse complement strand
AACGAAAGAGAAGATCTTGCTTGTGCTGCAAGAAAGATTCGGGTGAGTATATCAAGAATGCAAAGTGCGTGCGTGCGTTTGTGCATGCGTGTGTCTGTGCATGAGTGTGTGTGAGTGACCGAGTGAGTGTGTGTGCGTGTGTGTGCGTGTGTGTGTGTGTGTGTGTGTGTGTGTGTGGGGTGTGGGTGTGTGTGTGTGTGTGCGCGCGCGAGCGCGCGTGTATGTATATTTGTGTGTGTGTGCGTGCGTAACGTTTGTGTGTGTGTCTGTGTGCATGCGTGTGCGCGTATCTGTATGGGTGTGTATGTGTGTGTGTGTTTGTACGTGCATGTGTGTGAGTGTGTGTGTGTGTGTGTTGGTGGTGGTGGTGATGATGATGGTGGTGGTGGTGGCGGTGGCGGTGGTGGTGTTGGTGATAGTGGTGGTGGTGGTGATGGTGGTGGTGGTGGTGGTGGTGGTGATGTGTTAACGGGTCCTGAATAGAAGTCCTATGAGATCAGAGGAGAGGTGGATGAGGTCAAATCGAGGATGTGGGATGAGCTTTGAGGAAAACCTTTGGAGAGAACTGGATGAATCTGACAAGGGAGAACAGAAATGTGTGGTAGGAAAAGTAGGGGGGATGAGAAGGGGGGTGGGGGGTGGGAGGGAATGGAGTGAGAGAGTTATTGAAGGGAAGGTTATGAGGTGGAGAAGGAAGTCGGGGACGGAGACGAGGGCCGTTGTTGCACAACAGGCTCTCTGCATGCGCGCTCTTCGCCACGGTGCATTGCCCCCTGCACTTGCAGCCCTTTGAAGCGGGGCACCCAGCGAGAAGCGGCGGCACCAAGAGCTCGACGCGGTCTCCGGAAGAGCTTCATGAAGCTGCCAGCAGCCTCATGACTGCTTCCAGATGCCTTTCCCCATGAGATCAATGGCAGATCGATGGCTTCGATGAGGGGTGGAATCACGCCTCTGATCACCGGCACATCTGCCGTATCATTGCAAGTGCCAAACGCCCCGGTGCTGAGGAAGTACTTTTCGACCCCGCCTCTGAGGAGAACTTTTACTTCGGTCTTTATGACAGGAAATGGCAAGAAAACATTAAATCAATTAGACTGCGACGGAGTGCTGTCTGAGAAGAAACAGAGATGGGATATGATAGATGGAATTACTGAAAGACTGCCCTTGTCGAAAAATCATATTACCCAGACACAGCACGGTAATTTTGTTACAAAGATGCCCGACATGTTTCTCATATTTGGAATACATCAAGAGGACTTCTATTCGCAGAGTTTAGCTTGACTCAGAGTGTTTGGCGCTCTCAATAACTGGGGTAGAGGTTAGTAAGAAAGAATCAGTTTGCATTCAGTGTACTCTGAGTAAAGAAAGAGGTTATGAAAAGCTACATCAAGAATGCACTGATTAGTCACATCATGATATAACTTTTTTCAATTGAAACACCCAGCCAACCATACAAACACCAGAAACACAGACATATCTCAAAGTGAAAAGTATAACATGAATGCAGATTGATTCTTCACATTAT
>JAWQFJ010014632.1:10000-15000 GCA_034096865.1 Theodoxus fluviatilis | reverse complement strand
CGCGCACGACATAATCGTCTCCGTCGGTGATGCTGATTCTGCTCTCTCGAGTTGTCCTATTTACGGAAACTCCCACGTGGGCATCAAGTCGACTAATTGTGACATGCCTGGCTCACCTTACAAGTCACTTACGCCTGAGGCAAAACCAGTGGTCATCAATTTCCCAGTGAAATTAGCGAGTGAGGCTGGCACAGCTTAAGTGAAGCATCACCCAGAAATTTCACCCGAGGGTGGTCATTTTGGACACTTTGCCGTGTACAGTCTTCGATCGGTCACCCCCGTCAGTTCAGCTCTCCTCACTTCAGATCGTCTGGCTCCAATCATCTTGTTTGTGAGCAAGGTTGAAAGCAGAGCCTTGAGAGCACAAACATCCAGCCCTGCACCGTACCTCATCTACCTCCACCCCCTATTTCCCTCGCGCAGCTGTAGCCATTGCAAAACTACAATCTTCATCTAGTTTACGTTCAATGCCTGTATATTATTTAAGAAAAAAAGGTTGTGATTAAGGTAACATGGACAGAAAGGTGGATTGGTAGGTAAAACTTTTAAAAAAATTATCTAAGAAGGCCAGACTGAGACTGTATGCATTTGTGTGTTTGCATATGTGTGTTTTCATACATGTCATGAAAACGGTAAATTCATCTGAAAATAAGCGAAAAACTCTCTTTCACTTAGAAAGCACAGTCTGGTCATGCCAGTGTCGCTTTCCACCTCTCCTCCCGTTGTAGAGTCTTTACAAGCAAAATAGGTCGTCCAGTTGACAATTTTCATCGTCATTTCAAATCATCAGTTGTACGTGTGCTTGGGACCGCCCCTGGCTGAGCTGCTGCAGCAGGCTACGAAGCCCAACAGCAAAGAGCTCCAGCTGATGTGAAGGGCAGCAAACGGTTCCACAGTATGATATATACCCTTATAAGACGTACATGTTGCTGTCGACATGCAGCTATCAGCATAATGTCTGCATTTCTCTAGGATACTCTAGCACTTTCAAGAACGCATTTGCATGGAAGGAAATGTGTTTTAGCGCATATCAATTCGAGAAACATGTTCATGATTTCTTTTTATGTCCTAACCAATTTGATCATTTCTAACCTCGTAAATATATCTGATTATGCCCTGCTCCACGACAAGTGTTATTGGGTCAATTGCTTTTGCTGTTTTTTGTCCTTTCCCTCTTTGAACATGGCAAACACCTGTGCCAGGAAAACAGCAGAGCTGAATCAGACTAGACTGAAGCTACATATAGTTTTTCTCTCGAATCAGGTGTTCATCAACACGCCACTCTTTCCACTATCGAAGTCCTACGGAAGAGTATGATCGGAATATGGCCGGGATTGATGAAAAATCCATGCGGAATTTTTTGTTTCATTGACTCCTCCGGGCCTCTTTCACCCGCACCCAAACGAGTGGTGCTGACAATTTCCGTCGTTATTGATGACGGCGGGGTCGGTCGTGCCCCGTCCCCCATCAGTCATAGAGGGTGTCCCCCTCCCCCAACCCTGACCCTTCACACTCACACCCCCCATACACATGTGCTGGCTCTGGCCTTCCCCCTACCTTAATGAGTAGGCAAACACGATAAGAGTTTTAACTCGATGTCGGTGAACAGCTTCCCGCAACGTCGTGATGGTCCACGTTTGGACTGAATGACAAGCACTTAGGCCAATTACCAGCCAGACCGCGGGTACAGAAGGCCTTCCCAGGAAGTCGATGATACTCATGTTCCTTGAATGGCTTCTCCAGGAGGAAGAACATAACTGTCTGCCGAAAACGGCGGCTGCATTTATGCACCCGAGTCCTATTACAGGGGGGAGATAGGCAGCCGCTTCGTCAGACATACTATTCTGCTTCTTGTAGAATCGGATATCAAAGCCTCCCCGGAAGGTTTGCATGTCGGAGAATTACGTTGAGACGTCAAGATTTGGACTTTGGAGGTACATTTTGACATCGAAACTGATAGCAGAATCACCATGTGGACGGATTAATTTCGTTTTACACAAGATAGCTGTCGCCAGCTCCACCTCTCCTCAGCTTGAACGCGTGGCTTAGAGCTTCCAGGGCCTCTCCTGTTACTCGGCCTCGGGCGTCAATAAGCAGCATTTGCCATTAAATATGTATTGATGTAGAGATAATTGATTGGTATGGGTGAAATTGAAATAATGATTAATTTTTCAAGTCGACCTACAGTGTCTGTGTCCGTGATATGTTTACTACACACTTTGCACATAGATTGCTTTATCCATTCGTACTCGTGTCCGAAAATACATGGATGAGATAAAAGTGTGTGTGTGTGTGTGTGTGTGTGTGTGTGTGTGTGAGTGTATGTGTGTTTGTGTATGTGTGTGTATGTGAGTGTGTGTGAATGTATTTGTGTGAATGTGTGTGCGTGCAAGCGAGTGTGCGTGCATGTGTGTGTACGTGTGTGCATGCGCGCGCGCGAGCTCACGTACGTGAGTGTGTACTTGCTGTTAATTTGTTTGCAATGTGTTACGAGACGTGGCTCTTCATCTCTCACTTAAGAGAGAGTATCTACAGGTTTTTATTTTGCCGTCTTGTAACATCCACTTTCTGTCCATGAAATCAAGGGGTGAAAGAGACTACGCAGAGGAGATAAGTATGTGGAATTTGTCTTTAAAAATAACTTTAATAATATGGAAGTAATAATGATAATTCTTAATAGAATAAATCAAAGTATTAAGTTATATCATGTTTAGCCAGCCAGCCTTTCAATGGTTACACTTATCTGTGAGCGTTCAATTCATCTGATCACTGATGAGCGTATAGCCCTTTCAACAGGGTTGTAGATGGATGAACATGTAGGGCCCAGAGGAGATGGGCCTGCCCAGGAATCTTGAATTCTGGTGCTTGGGAAGGGAGGGTAACGTTGGACGTCTCCCCTCTGCGTTGAGGCTGTTCGTAGGTCAGGCGTGACGCTGTCAGTGGGGTCAGGCACGACTCTGTCCATGGGTCAGGCATGACGCTGTCTGTGGGGTCAGGCATGATGCTGTCTGTGGGGTCAGGCATGACGCTGTCTGTGGGGTCAGGCCAAGCGTGGCAGACTGATAACTCTGGTCTTTTGGTGGAGATGTCGAATCACGCCCATCTGAGGGGACTGGACCCTTGATGGATGGCGTCTGAGGAGTCTTGGGAGGCAGTTGGGCTATGGTTAAGGGGGATTTCTGGCGTTCCCCCTTTCCATCTCCTGTTTGATCTTGGGCGCAGTCACAGCGCGTGCACTGCACGCACAAGAGGTAAGGGGTAAGAGAAATAGAAAGAAAGACAGTGGAAGCGTTATAGTTTTGGGTGCCGTCCACTGACCAATCGAACACTTGGCACCATCTGTGCAGTACAACATTATTGTTCTTGTTCTCTCCACTGACCAATTCTATTCTTGGCACAATCTGCGCAGCAGAATGTTAGCGTCTCTTTGTTCTGTCCAATTCTCCCGTTCGGCACCACACTCCAAGGCCTAGCTTGTTTCTTTGAGAGAGAGCATTGAGGCTTGGCTGGCTCTTAAAGTGGACAATGAACTGACTTAAAATGTAAATTATCTCAACTCATAACAAACGTCTCTCTCTCTCTCTCTCTCTCTCTCTCTCTCTCTCTCTCTCTCGTTTAACTCATCTCATTCCTATTCACGGTTGCACGTTTGCGCACGCCCTAGCACGCTAAATACGCATGGACCACACAGGATGAAACTCCAATTTTTCACTTTCAAACGCTTCATGCACAAAAGGCATGCAGACCATTCGTACATTCTACATAATTATACACACGTACACACAGGGAATTGCACTCAAACATTTGCCTTGACATTTTCTCTGAGCTTGCCTATATGTGGGATCTACCTTCAAAGGGATTCTGGAAACATACGGTTGTTAACCTCCAGCTTTAGGTGTCCAGAGGGTTGAGTGCAGAACAAGAGAGAGGTGCGACGATGCGAGTGCAGACGGTGTCTTGCACTCAGTTACATGCTTCTTTCTTGTTTTTCGATTCGTGGTCCAGCTGTGGAACAGATGGGACTCCCGAGGGAGCTGGAGTGGCGCTTTGCACGTGTTGTCCTATCTCTCCACAAAAAAGGGCCTCGCGTTGAAGTTAGGTGCACTTGCACGTAGCAGCTGAGGGCTGTAACGTTCTGTGGATGTTTGAATAACCCAGCGGTGAGAATTAGCGCCGACAAAATTCCTGGGGCACGGCAGGAGTGTCTCGGGGTTGGGGGTTTATCTCTCTGTTGCACCCCGTGTGCCAAAGTCCAGAGTTTTATGAGCGCGTCAAAAGGGCGCCAAGACGAATTTTGCTGATGACTTACGATGCAAAGGATGATCAAGGAACACAGCAGCAGTCTATCTGTATGGCTTCCGCTTCCACTTGCGCCTCACCACGAAAGGTGCTCGGTGCAGTTTCCTCTGTTAAAAGGTCAAGCTCCAGTGGTCTCCTAGGAAGGTGGAGACGTGGCACTTTGCCCAGCAATGAGGTGCGAACTGTTAGGAGCTGATGAACCTCTGCTTGCCGTGAGTGAAGATCTTTGTCTGTCTTCCTGTCTCTCCGTTTCTCTGTCTGCCTGCCTGCCTGTCTTTATCATGTCTGTCTGTCTGCCTGTCTGTCTGTCTTCCTCCTCCTCTCTCTCTCTTTCTCTCTCTCTGTCTCTCTCTTTCTCTCTCTATTTCTCTCTCTCTCACACACCTCTTTCTATCTCTATCTGTCTCTATCTCTTTCTATTTCGCTCTCTCTCACCTATCCCCCTCTTCTTCATGTCTCTCTCTTCCTCTCTGTCTCTCTATTTCTCTTGATCTCTCTCTCCTCTTTCTCTGTTTCTCGTTCTCTTTCACTGCTCTCTTTCTTTCTCTCTCACCTCTCTCTTTCTTTCTCTCTGTGTCTCTGTCAGTCTGTCTGTCTTTCTCTCTCTCTCTCTCTCTCTCTCTCTATTTTTCCCTCCCTCCTCTTTCCCTTCCGTCACTTGTGAAGACGACTGAAGCAGAATCCCGGCAAAGTATGCATGG
>JAWQFJ010014632.1:0-5000 GCA_034096865.1 Theodoxus fluviatilis | reverse complement strand
AATGGCATTAAAGCACAAAACAAAGTTTCATGACAACTAAATTCACCAATTATATTAATAACTGACCATTTTTACACCTACAGCTAGTGCTAAAACCTTACATACAAAGCAAACAAAACATACTGCGGGGAGTGTCCCGGTCACGCATCAAAACTCAGTGCACGAGTGATCGTTTCGCTTTTCTCTTATTTGTTTATCTGCTCCGACATGGTAAGCTGGCTGTGCCAAGAAACCAACATCTAAAATAATTAGAGTTAGTTGATACATTTTTCTTTCTAAGGTAATGTCCGTGAGGAAGAAAACGCGTTACGTTGACTTTCGCAAGCCCGATGCCTGTCGATTTTACCTCAACAAAATTGAGGTGATCGGCGGGCTCGATCCATACCAGCTGACGCTCCATGTGGGTTGGAGGAGGGGGGTTGTATAAGAATTGACCCACCACATCTCCCTTCGCGATTCGTAAGAGGCAAATAAATAGGGACACCGTGACTTGATTTCCGTTTGCTCGATTCTAGCGATTGTCGTGCTTGATGGCCTTACATAGCCTACAAAGGCTGATATGCCGTAAAACTTAATCCATCCATCCATCCATCGCGATTCGTAAGAGGCGAATAACTAGGTACATCGTGACTTGATTTGCGCTGACTCGGAACTATTCTAGTGGTTTTTGTGCTCGGTGGCCTTACGTAGCCTACAAAGGCTGATAAGCCGTAAAACTCCATCCATCCACCCATCCATCTATCCATCCATACCAGCTGACGAAGGACCAACTTGATCCAGAGGAACACTCCGCCAACGAGTGCCATGGACATATTTAATTGTTGTACTCGGAACATCGGCGTACACGTTGGAAGAGTTTAAGAATTATAGGTCTTTGGAAGTCTATCGATTCTTCGTAGCAGGATTCGTGGGAGATGTCTGCTGATTCTCGCCGGGTGTTTGTCTCGAAAGGTCAGATCTATTCTGTAAATCTTCTTTTTCCATCCTCTTCGTCTAGCTTCGGTCACCCTTTGCACAATCGGACCTAGATTGGTTTTCTCTGATGGTATAAAGTAGTAGGAGCGTTTGACTCCTCTTAATTTTTTCTTTTTGTTGGTTGTTAAAACTATTTTCACGCAGCAAGAAGTCGGCATGGTTGCACGTCTCCCGTAGCACAGCTTAGCAAGACAGCGCTCGCCTCCTACCAACATGGCTGAAAGCACGTGGCTTCTACAAATAACTCCGGAAGTGACGACAACGCGTCCCCTGCCTTTGATCTGAATATATAGCAATGTAAATGAACTTTTGATGTATTCTACATATTGCTTTGAGATATTGGTACTGTTTTATGGTTACGGTTTCTTAGTATCCGTGTCTGTAATGATGAAAGTAAGCTTTTTGATTGAGAAACAAAGGACAAAAATGGCTGACAAGATTTGCTTACTCGTAACTACAGAGAGGAAGCCTCCAGGCTCTAAAGATCGTTGTGATCAGCCAATCAGGATGTAGCTTCGGCAACAACGACAAAAACTAACATCGGACTTCAAATAACATGATTACTAATGTCGATTTCAAACTCGACACTTTCTGCAAGTCTCAAAATCACTTGCAGCGAGTCAAAACATCGGCGAAGAAAGGGTAAGCATCGCCCAATTAGAACGTGGCTTCAAAGCGGTGCAATGATATGTATACGTCATCATCCAAGTTGACATGCAGAACCGCTGAAATGCATGATAATTCATGTTGTATGTAGATCTCAGTGACTCTAACTTCAACTATCAATCGACCCACATTTCGATCTGAATAATAGAGCAGGTTAAAATGAAATTGGTGCATTCTAAATATCACTGAGAAATAAATACCGTTCTGTGGTTACTTTCTTTGTATGTGCCAGTAATTGTAAAAAACTAGCGTTTTTGCTAGCGAACCGAAGAAAAGAATGGCGGAACACAGTTCAAGGCGCGAAAGATCTCTCTCAGACCCACGTGCTCTGACCAGCCAATTAGGACGCAGCATCAATCACAACGGCAACTTGCACATTGAGCTTCAAGGCACATGATTATCAACGTTGATTTCGAACTTAGCATACTTGCCACATGTCACAAAACCACTTGTGGCATGTCAAAACATCGCGAAGTAAGCGTAGGCATCGCGCAATTAGAACACAGGTCTAGTGCACTTTAGTCTACTTTCCTTTATACTTCCTTTCTGTCTACCCACTCCCTGTTTGAGTCCAGGATACGGGTATTAATCGCTATGTAAGGGTTGGTGGTCCCTTGGGGACCCAGGAAGACGCTATGCTGTGCAGTCATCTTCTGTGGAGATGGGCACGAATGAGACTTGGATACTAAAGTCTTAAGCGTACAGGCGATTGCAGATGGGGCATCGAACGCCAGTAGTCAGGGCTGGGAATGAGGCAGAGGCGGCTCTGTGTCTTCGCTCTCTGGCAGCGGCAAGGCGTTGACAGAGGTCTGCCTCGAGGTTTGCAGCAGCTGTTCTCGTTAGAGCACTCCGGTTGAAGGCAGCAGCCTCAGGCTCCCGAGGATGGAAATCTGCCTTCTTGAAGTTTGACTTGAGGTTGTCATTATACCTCTTTTTAGGTCGACCGTGGTTGCGGCTGCCCAGGACCAGTTCTCCATGGAACCATTGCCTGGGACTCCTGGACGCATCCACAAAATACGAGACCAATACGCTTACATCCGCCTTTACCTGTCCCACAAACTACCACCCACCCACCTCTCATATCATACACTGTGCAGCATTACGTATACCAAACCTTGCTTCTGTCACATGCACGCGATCCACTAACTCCTTTTCCAACCGATACAACATACTTGCACTTTATTATTTCCCCAGCACTTGCTTGCAACTTTCTTTGCTTTTTATTCACCCTTTCCCACCCCAACCTTACACGTCACTTACATCACCACCCTCAACCATCATACATACACAACACTCTACTTGCAACACTGTTACCGTATTGCCTTCCCTTCTTATCCATACCATGCCATCATCCATGCACCTCATATTTTGTTTAGTATCTGTATTAAATGATCCCTCCCCTCTTCAAACAGCGTTGTACTCCCTCACTCCACATAAGACTTTCTCCATTATCATCACCACACTTCTGATTACGTCCTACATAGCACTGCGTATGCTCTTCATTGTATCTCTATCACCATCGTCTAACTCCATGCTGCCTCTTCCTCTATATGCCACTACAAATAATGTACATGTCAATATTTCTCTCCATATCAAACCCCTTCTCACCCAACACTCAAACCTCACTGTACCTCCAACGCCAACACCTCCAAACCACCATCTACGAACCTCACGTTACTTCTACCACCACCATCCACAAACCACCATATATGAACCTCACCCTATCTCCGCCACCAGTACCTTCAAACCACCACATATAAACTTCACTTTACCTCCACCACCACCACCACCTCAAACCCACCACATACGAACCTGACAATAGCTTCACCACCACCACCTGCAAACCACCACGCATATACCTCCCCTTACCTCCATCACAGCCATTTAACACCCTTCTGCATCACCACCCATACACCTCATATTTTTTCCAGCACCCCCCTTCTCATCCCACACTCACATCTCGCATTCATTCCATCACCACCACCTCCAAACCACCTCACAAGCAGCTGACCTTACCTCTATCACTGTCACTTACCTCCTACTTCCTACTGCACCCCCATCCCCCACGCCCCCACCTTCACCCCCTCACCCTTCCTTTCACCCACCCAGGCGTGCCAGACTGCTGTTGGTGGCGGCGATTAGCGACCAATGCGTGGGGCTGCACAATCTGCATCCCATCACTGTCTGTCAGGGCGTTCCGCAGAATGGATCGAGGGGGGCGGGTGGTTAGGGAAGGGAAGGGGGTGGAACATTGAGGAGGAAGGGTGGATGAGAGAGGGGAAAGATCCATAGAGGAAATTTGGGTCCAATCGCTCCAGCGCTGGCAGTGGGTTTTTTTCTCTCTCCCTGTCGAGGTGGGAGTGGGCAGGAGAGAGGGATGGATGGCCGATGCCGAAGTTGGAGTTCAAGGCACGCTCCCTCTCCAGACTTTGAGTCGCGTCACTCTAGCTGTCTTCCCGCCCCTTTCTCGCTCTGGTTCTTGAAGCAGGACGACGCAATGAGGGTGTTTTTGCCATATTCAGATATCTTCAAGAGTGGAAAAGGATGTATGAGCTGTAAAACTGCTCTTTGCCTACCACTGCAGGAGCACGTAATCCTCGTAGGTTGCGGAATTAACAGTCGCGATCCCGTGACTATCTAGAAATGAGATGACAGGAGTGTGTGCATGTGTGTGTGCGTGTGCGTGTGTGTGTGTGTGTGTGTGTGTGTGTGTGTGAGTGTGTGTGTGTGTGCGTGTGTGCGCGTGTGTGCATGTGCATGCACATGTGTGTGTGTGTAAGTATGCATGCATGTGTGTGTGTGCGTGTGTGTGCGTGTGTGTGCGTGTGTGTGTGTGTTTATGTGTGTTTGTCTGTGTGTAAGTATGCACGCATGAGTGTGTATGTGTGTATGTGTGTGTGTGCGTGTGCGCGTGTGTGTATGTGTGTGTGTTAGTATGCATGCATGTGTGTATGTGTGTGTGTGCGTGTGTGTGTGTATGCATGTGTGTGTCTTTGTGAGTGTGCATGCAAATGTGTGTGTGCATGCATATGTGTGCGTATACATGTGTGTGTGCATGCATGTATGTGCGTATACATGTGTGTGCGTGTGTGTGTGTGTGCGTGCGTGCGTGTGCGTGTGTGTGTGTGTATGGGTGTGTGTGAGTGTACATGCATGTGTATGCTTGTGTGTGTGTGTGTGTGTACATGTGTGCGTGTGCACGCGTGCATGTGTGTGTGAATGTGTATCTGTGTGTATGTATGTATGAATGTGCATGCGTGCGTGTGTGTGAGCGTGCTCGCGTAGTGTCTGTGTATATGTTTGGACGTGTTCGTGTGAGCAGGTGTGTGTACTTGATGCTTTCAAGGCATCTGTGCAGA
>JAWQFJ010014625.1:2500-12221 GCA_034096865.1 Theodoxus fluviatilis | reverse complement strand
CCGTTCATCATAAAACAGTTTACATACATAGTAAGGATAACAACAGTATCATTGTAAGATGTACAAGTATAATTGACATCTTCGGTTACACTGATGCGATTGCACGTGCTCTATTTTGTATATCTCATTACATATCACATTTGTCAACTGATAAAACAATAAGTGCTTACAAGCTCATGATGGTAAGCTAATAATAAATAATTTAGGAATTATATGTCGCCTCAGAGGATTTGACCGTGATGTCTAGACTCACATTGCGTATAAAATAGTTTGTACGTACTTATAATATATAAATAGAATAATAGATAGATGTGGCAACATTAAAAGTTTTTGATCTGTGCCACGTCCATTCAGCAAATATGCCACGGCAGCACAGTTCACAGCATGTACTGAGAGATATACTTTTCTCTCGTGTCATCAAAAACAGGGCAGTAAAGCGTACAAAGGACTTCGTTTTTAATGCCAGTTTAAAATGGACAAGTTTCTGGTGGAAGAGAGTGAGAGAGAGATAGATAGATAGAGAGAAAGAGAGAGCTAGAGAGATAAAGAGATAAAGAAATAAGTAGAGAGAGAGAGAAAGCGAGAGAGAAATAGAGACACATACACATACGCGCAAATACGCAAACACACACGATCAAAACAGGCAATCTCTCTCTCTCTCTCTCTCTCTCTCTCTCTCACACACACACACACACACACACACTCACACACACACACACACACACACTCACACACACACACACTCACACACACACACACTCACACACACACACACACACACACACACACACACACACACACACACACACACACACACACACGCATACAAACTCATTTAACAGCCTCTACCACCACGGAACACGCCCCCCACAAGCAGCTGGCGTGGGGACACCGCTGCCCTGTCCATGAAGAATCTGCATGTCTTGCCACTGGGGAGGGGTCACCACAGGATGATTGCGGGACCAACAGGTCAATAGGGGTTAAACGACCAGGCGTCCTCTTTCTTCCCGATCGATGGCCAGATATTGGACCAGAAACTTCTCTGGTTGTTCCCCACTTGTCTTCCTTCTGCGGCAGCGTAGCAGACACACGCTGCACGGGAAGTGGAGGGTCTCCTGACCGGCGTTGCAGAGCCTTGACAGCGCTCCAAGTCCCACCACGCCATGATTACCAGGTCATCCCCTGTCTGAGTGTGGACACTGACCATAGGACCAACCTCGTTGTGCAAAGCCGAACTGTACGACTTACCGAATGAGCGTCATAAATTCTGATCTCAGAAAGTGTCCTTTCGCTCATTCGGGTAAATGTAAAGACTGCAAAAATTATGGTCGTAAGATAATGGCAGTGCCCATAGAGGGACATATAAGTGTCTCATCCAGCAGTTATCGCGCTCGCATGCAGTTGCGTATAGCCACTGAATACATTCGACGTTGTTAGGTTTCTAGAGTTGCAACACTGAACAACTTCCCTAAATGGCATTGCCTCTTCCAACCCACGAGTATAACTGTGTTGGCAATAATCAGCAATCTCTCTTACTTTGTCATTGGCGTCAGATGCTAGCGAAGAATGGGCCGTATGGTCAATGTATCAGGCTCTAAATCGTCAAGCTGTCTGAGATCCAGAATAGAATGAAAAGTCACCAAGTAAAGACCAGCGCCCTTTTATGTCTCAGGAGGGAAAGGATGGTCGATCAAAAGGTCAGTATCACAGTCTCTAATTATATTACTTATCTGGTGGTGAAAGACAGCAAGACAGAGCGTCAGTGACTGAAATGGAAAATTTACTTAGACGAAGTAGGCCAGGATATTATCAAAAGTGCAAAGGATGCTTTAAAAAATTATAATAAAGAATGTTTAATATCAGGGGATTATACGAAATTTACATGTTTATTTTTCTCACGTCAAATCCGATTTATGATTCAAATTTAAATTCCAAAGTAAATTGAGCTTTAGCTTTTGACCATAATGGTGTTGAAGATGATGTGTAACTTCTGCACGGTGGTTAATCAAAGTAATTACTGTTTTAATATGCATGTACTGTTTTTGGAAATCATTGCAACTAACGTAGCATTTGACGCCCGCAAGCACATAACGAAAATATGCTGTATATTAGTGGAACAAAAAAGTCTGAACGGACAGTATTATCTTTTTAGCAAAGGGATTTGATTTTCGGATTTATGTCACTTATACTCGTATATATCCTCCTGGTTCGAAATGCAATACGTGGCAATTCGTTGCTGATCTTTACACTGTCCACTGCCTCTGACGAGGCCTGCGAATGTAGAAACACGTTGTTGGTAGTGTCCGGCCGTCATCGAAAATAATCCGAGAAACTGCTTTTATGGCGATATTGGTTGCAAATGAAAACTTAACCAAACAAATAATGTGTTAAAGGATAAATGTACCTGGTTTATGGTAATATCTGTCGTAATGCCGTAATTCTGACGATGTAGAAACTTTCCCACAGGAATGGTGAGATCCATCAATGGAAAGAAATGTCACTTATCGTTCTCTTTTCTTTTTTGGGGGGGAGGGCTCGCGATTATTCTCAAATGCCGCAAGCTGATGCATTACCGTTTGCATCTAGGCATTTGTTGTTGCTTGTAGAGAGAAACTAACAGCGAGACTTTGTTGTTGCTTGTAGAAAGAAACTGACAGCGAAACTACATGAAGACGATAAGAATGATCTAAGATAAGATTGTGGTCGCCCATTTTTTACTTTGGAAACTTTGTTTTACATCAGTCATCATCCATTAATGAGTCTGACCAAGTTATACATCCCTATTAATATTGCAATGGTTTCTGCAGGGCTAGACAAGGCAATACCTCTGATAAGATTAAGTGACAAAGGCAAAATAATATTTCCTTGTTGTTTCATATTTTAAAATCTTCAGTCCTCCTCTTGTGTGTGTGTGTGTGGGGGGGGGGGGGTGTGTGTGTGTGTGTGTGTGTGTGTGTGTGTGTGAGAGAGAGAGAGAGAGAGAGAGAGAGAGAGAGAACGAACGAACGAACGGTGAGAGAGAGAGAGAGAGAGAGAGAGAGAGAGAGAGAGAGAGAGAGAGAGAGAGAGAGAGAGAGAGAGAGAAAGAGAACACTTCAGTTAGGATAAGATACAATGTTCCTGCATCTTTTTGAATAGCAATCTATCCCACGTTGCATGCTCCGTTGGAAACATTTTCACACAAACAAACACACAGAAAACACACAACCAGTCTCCCAAAGTTGAACCACTACCCTACTACCACCGCATCTCCTTTCTTATCTCCTTACTCGTTACGCGTGCAAGTATGTATATTTTGCAGATCTTTTATTACCCTTCTACACTATTTCACCTCTCTTCCCCTCCCAGCCACCCATTATCTTCCTACACCTACCTCTAGTCCCGAGCTTTAAATAAAACGTAACGGCAGGAGGTACGCTGTTAAAAACATTTTCGTGTCCAGCGTAAAAGTCGGTAAAATTCGGCATGGCTAGGGTGCCAATGGTTGGCACATGATTTCAGTTTTAGGAACGCCTAATGTTGGACGTGATCTTTATAGTTTACGGGGTTGGGGGGTTGGGGGACTGTTCCTTTGCAGATCGTGTGGCTGTCTTGGGAGGCAGAAAGGCAGGGAGGGGAGGGAACCAGTTCACCTTAACCTGGTCGCCTTGATCTTCACGCAAAGTAGATGTTGGTTCTGAAGTAGCGAGGCCTGTCTGACTTTCACCATGGGAACACAAGAGGATAGGGAGATGTCTGGTGCCCGATTCAACCAGAAAGAAATGCAGGTGCAACATCGAAGCAAGGCATGACGTCAGACGTAACGGTCGACAGGCTGGAGCCTGGGAAATAATTCTCAGGTGCCACTCCCAACCTTCATTGAAACACAAGGTTCCTGTGGGAACGTGAAGTTCAATCAGTAAGTGAAGCCTCTCCTTGACTGGAAGAACCATTAGTTAGACGATTTCTTCGGCGATCCATGTATTGCGGACGAATAGGTCGCCTGCAACTTGCTCGGAGTTTGGGTAGTTCGAATGAACCCTGTTTTTTTGCTTTGTTTTTTAACTGTCTGTAAAGATTTGCACACATCACTGCCTGAACCAAGCTGCCCAAACCTAGCCTCGCCACTTCGACCCACATTGGGATTTAAATGATGGTGCAATGTAAATGGACTGTTGATGCATTCTACGTGGAGCTTTCAGAAATTAACACCGTTCTTGGTAACGGTTTCTGTGTATGTGCGTCAGTAATTCTAGAAATGGGTGTTTTGCATGTGAACTAAACACACACACACACACACATACGCGCACACACACACACACACACACACACACACACACACACACACACACACACACACACACACACACACACACACATGAAGGACAACATTTGTGAATTTGTGTCACAGAAAACAAGCCTCCAGGTGCGAAAGAGCTCTTTCTGTCCAGCCAGGCAGAGCCAAGATTCTGGGCGGTTCCCACTGCATGTCCATGCTCATGGAACCTCAAACCTGGTTCCTGGATCATTCGGACGCTAGTTCACGAGCCGATAGTTAGTCCGGTCAAGAACTACGGCACGTAACCTGGTTCCCTGACACCCTTGAACTGGGTTTGCGGACCGCGAGTTCGCCCAGTTAAGAACAAACTTTAAAGTTTTGCCTTAAAGATTAACAGTTGGTCGGTAAAGAACGCTCTTGAAACGAGGAGCGTGGTTTTCTCTGCAAAGAATGAATACTTTTCTCAATAAACCGATTCATTTATGTTGTGGTGGGGAAATGAGCTTATCTGGCACGTGGCGATAAACATGCGCAAACTCTTTTCTTCCAACTAAAGTTTTTTATTATTGAAATAAAAGTCGTGTGCAAAACTAATGCATCATTGAAAATCAAGTTTTTATAAGAGAATGTTAATGGTTGAATCCCCCCCTCCCCCCAATCAATAGATCATCGTGTATAAGGCATTGTGTATAAACAGTCCAAGAAATGACAGAAAGATGGAAATTCAAACGGGGAAACAAGCGGATTAACAAAACAGAACGGGCAGCAGGCTATCTGCTGGACTGGTCGTCACGTGAACGCCACAGAGGTTTGTTGTCGTTGGCAGTTTTGAAGCTTCTGTCGTGTTCTTATTGGCATTAATTCAAGGGCGTTTTTAATACTCAATGAAAAAGTTATCAGATACATAGTTTTCTTGAAAAACAATAAAATCGTGATTCCCAATGCAAACAGAAGCTTGCACGGTTCGCAGGTGGTGCGTTTATGGTTTTATCATTTTAACGAGCATGAACATCTCAGCCGCTAATCTGAAAGGATAAAAATGCAGATGCACCGAGGTCGACCCACACTCCCTAACCCCTCCTAGTCTCAAACAAACACATTTTCACGCCATCTGCATTATACGCTTGCTGCAAATGCATTTGACGTTTTATACTCTCTTTTTTGGGGTGGTGTGTGGTTAAAACTATTTCACTGAAGCCACAGAAATGACGTGAAATATATCAACTGTTCTCGAAAGCCTTGAAAATCCATTTTAAAACGTTAGAAGTTTAGTCAGATACGAGTAAACTTGACAGATCCGTTGAGTGTTTGTCCAAAATCAAGTGAAAACCAGAGGATAGTACAACTCAAACATCCGCCACAAAAGATCAGTCGATGCGCCAATGCAAAAGCACAGCACGTGGACGTACCTGAAGCTGTGTGTTGTGAAAATGCTCTGCAAATGTATCTTCAATAGGAAAAGCAAGAACGGAAACCAGGGAAATATGAAAAATGTTCTGTTGTTCCAAACTCATGGCGTCCACATATTCCGTTGTTTCACTTTTTTGTTTCAAGGTATCGCTAGGTTCAAAACAAGAGGATGGCTGTCTTAAGGTCTGGAATGTAAAGGTGTTGTCATGTTCATTCGTGTGCAATGCATTTTTCCCTTTTTAACTTCCGTATTGTATTATGTGAGAAAGAGAGCAATTTTCATGAAGTACTGCGGAAGCATTAATAAACCGTTATATAGTTTGACTCGTTGCAGATTCCATCAGTTTTTGAACAGTTATTTTAAGTTTCGCGTTTTTTTATCAGGCGCATTCCAAATGTTACTTTTTTAAAACAATGTAAAAGCGCGTTCGCATGAAATAAGTCAGCATGTGACATCCAAAGAGACACACGGATGCTCAAAAAGTATCGTGGTCATGTAATTTAGTCAACTTTGTCCACTATCAAAGAAATGCTTTCTTCGAAACTAAGCTGGATCATCATCAAGAGAAAATCTGAGCTTCAAATTTATATTCCTGTATTTAAGGATTAAACATTCTAGCGTCATTCTACCCTTTAGAATCGTGTGTAAATTCCTGTGAATCGAAAATATAGATCACCCTTCCAAAATAAAACAAAGGTAAGAAATAAAAGCTGTTTGCACTGGTTTGTTAAAGTAATACGCTAGAGTGCGTTTGCAAAAAAGGCGTCTGTTGCTCCACCCCACCCCCGCCCTCTATCCCCCCACCCCCCACACCCACCGCCTACAAACAATCCTCTAAGCCACATGCATCTCTGGAAATTAGTTTGGGGACTTTGACTTTGGATCGCCATATCGCCATCACTCAAACATTGCCTTCCTTATCGGAATTGCTCGAACCACCTTGCTTTCTCTGTTTCTGATCAATTTAACTTTTCCACACAAAAGCTAACCAAATGGTAAGTACTGACCACATTAATGCTGTGTCAGATGAGACAGTGTCCTTCCTTTGACCGATTTTTCATGGGTCTTCGCGACCGCTTCCCAAGGATTCTAATCAGCTTCCACTCTTACTCCCAGCATTACCCCCACTACCCCATTTCCACTCCCTCCATCAGTCTCTCCGCCTGTCTCCCACGTCTCCACGCCCGTTTTTTGTGTGGCCTGTGCAAGCACATTCCTCTCTAGACCAAGAGAAGTGTCTTGTGTGGAGAGGGAGGGGGGTGGGGGGGGGGGGGGGGGGGGAGGTTGGAAATGGGGATTGTGAGTTTCAAAGATGTCTATCAGCGGCACGTGGTGTGACTGGGGATGAGCATCCGGAGGATCAACAGAGGCGTCTGTGGCGATCTGCTTGTTCTGCCAGGAATCTAGTTCGGCACTCCCTCCTAAGGATGTTCTCCTCTCGGCGCACGCCAGCGTTGATTGTGGTGAAGATCTGGTGTGAATTCCTAAGGCGAGTAGATCAGTGGTGGGAGATCATTGTGATGCAAGGACTTTCCAGGGTATTACGTGAATCGTGTGCTTGATCCATCCTTGAATAAGTACGGGTCCTCTGTGTGTTGCTGTACTACTAAATGAGCAGGCTGTCTGTTTGTGTTTCCGACTATGCCAGCTTTGGACAGGCTTAGGTGTATCCCGTGTTTCGAACTTTTGGCTAAAGCACATGCTTAATTAATTTCTATCGGCATTTTCAGTCCAACAGGATCAGTCGGATTTCCAATAAACGACCATTTTTCATTAAGACTTTAACAACCTTTCAGGCTCAAAACCAATACTACATATACCAACTAGTCCTAACCTTTTGATTCTCTCCCGATCTTTCCTCCACCCTCCTTTGAACCATATCCATCCCCATGCCACGCACTCCACCCCCTCTTCACATACACACACACACGCACGCACGCACGCACGCACGCACATACACACAAATATACACACAAATATACACACGCGCGCACACACACATTTTCCGTCTCTTCTTGGCAAGGCTTGGCTTTAATCCTAAAGTCATGACATTCTCGGCTTGAATACAGACTATGATTTCCAATTTGACCGCGTTAGGGGATTTATTACTTCATCTGACTTTGCTGCCATCATTCCATATAGAATGCCTAGTATCCTGATCTCGCTATGCAAACACAAGGGTAAAATGAATTTTTTCCGTCAATACATCAGTTTCATCGTTACCTTTAGAACTTTTGCGTTCGTAATAGACTGTTCAAGGTAAGGCAGACGATAGTTTATGACGACACACTGATTGTATCGTCTCATCAATTTCGGCAGGCAACCAAATATTACACAAATCGCATTCTGTTTTGACACAGCGTGGCTGAGCTTCTACAGACATCGTTTTCCTCTTACATCATAAAACATTATCAGTATTTGCTTCTCCTCTTTGTTCTGTTGGCTGGTTGTCGGGTTTTAGATCGGTTTGTACGATTGCTAGCTCAAGAAATTGCCCGCCTTCCTGCCTGCTAGCCTACTTACCTGCTTGCCTACCTGCCTGCACGGCTTGTCAGTCTGCGTGCCGGTCAACCAGCTAATCTGTCTGTTTACTTGCCTGCTTGTCTGCCCATGTAAGTGCCTGCCTGCCTCTCCGCCTGCCTGCATGTCTATTCACTTGCTTTCTTTATTCTTTCCTTTTCTTTGTTTGTTTTTTTGTTTGCCTTGCATTGACCAGAATAGATCAGTCTGTGCGTGGTTCGAACTCTCTCTCATTAGACTTTTAAAAAGCATTGACTTCACCTATCCTTTAACTCAGAGTATTCACGCAAGCCTTTTACAGCTTCCCATTAGACGATAATGGGGTGAACCCCATCGGCTGAAATGCAATTGGGCACAGAAGCTTACACAAGACAATCGTCGCTTAGCCACCATCCAGGGTTTCTCCCAATGCATTCCACATGACCTTTTCACCGTGGCAGCAGAGTACTTTAATCTTCGCTCTCATTACTTGGTAGAAGCCGCAACGGTTCTTATCTTGCAGCTGAATAGAGCCTGATACGTCTTCGTGGATGCGGTGAAGTTCACACCCTTTTCTGAAGAGAACTAAGCCCAGCCCCCCTGGTACAAGAGGTGGATGTAATTTGGACGTGCTCGGGGGGCTTTGAGTAGTCTTGAATTACCAGTCCAAATGCAGAACGCCAACGCACTGTGAGATTTCTCGTAAACAGAGTCCGGGAAGATACTCAGTGAAATGATGCCTTCGATTTTATTAACTTCGGTTGTAGATGACATGAAAATTGGTCAGTCTGGTTCTAAGAATGGACACAAACACAGACGGGAAAAGCAAGCAGCATGGCGGGCATGCATATAATGCACTATCTCTTATCTGTTCCCATGCTTGTGTGCGTGGTTTGTAACTGTAGAGATACGTGAGAAGGCGTGTTTCTCTCACACTCTGTTGCGGTCTTAGAGATATACGATGTTCACGCAGACTCACTCTCTCATCTGGCACTATCATTGTCTTCGACTTCTATTGCGGTGCTTGAAAACACATCGAATTTGTCTATTTATTCCTATAATATATCATGTACTGTCTGTACTATTGAATATAAACCTAATGTTTATCATTATCAATCGTCTCATGAGTTGTAAACGATAATATTCAAAGAAAACGATGAATAAATACCTGATTTAATTAGCACCGTAAATATTTCATTGGCCATTCATTTATACACGAATCACTTTTGATTCATACCTTGGCGCAGAATGTACTTTGGCGCAGAATGCACTTTGACGCAGAGTGTACTTTGACGCAGAGTGTACTTTGACGCAGAGTGTACTTTGGCGCAGAGTGTACTTTAGTGTACTTTGGCGCAGAGTGTACTTTGGCGCAGAATGTACTTTGGTCCAGAGTGTACTTTGGCGCAGAGTGTACTTTGGCGCAGAGTGTACTTTGGCGCAGAGTGTACTTTGACGCAGAATCTACTTTGACGCAGAGTGTACTTTGACGCAGAATGTACTTTGGCGCAGAGTGTACTTTGGCGCTGAGTGTACTTTGACGCAGAGTGTAC
>JAWQFJ010014621.1:0-26139 GCA_034096865.1 Theodoxus fluviatilis | reverse complement strand
GTTGATTCTGTGCAAGATGCATCGACGTCGGGTGCCTATCTTCTGCGAGTGTGTGTCCATTCATACCTGCCATGTAACTCTAGTTGTTCCTTCATCACATTTTAGCTTTTTAAAGAATTATCTTTGAAACAGAAACAAGTTGCATCGCCGCTCATCTCATCATGCATTGCATCCGGCACTACAGGTGGCTGACGCGGGTACTGCGCATTTCGTGTGCGCGAGGGCTGGCATGCCGCACGCTGCTGGTCCGGGTGGCTGGCGAGCTGCTGACAGTTCTCCCCCCTGCCGACCTCTGCCTGCTGGCGCCCTCTGTGCTGCGCGACCTGGTGGCAGAGGGATCGGGGCCCGGCCACGCGGAGCGCGCCTGCAAGCTGATCGACACCTACGTCACGGAGATGGCGTCTCGCGGCGTTCTGACGTCAGAGACGTTCCGCGTGCTTGCCAGCGCGGCGCCCTCTGACGGGCGAACGTCGCACGACGCCCTCTACGTGGCGTTGGAGTACGTCCTCAAGAGCGGTGGGTGGGCCAGTGTCTAAACATAGAGTGGTCGTCGATAGTTTCATTGGACGATATTGATACATTTGATGTCATTTTCGCGCGAAAAGTTTGTTGTGTCATGCTGATCGGACAGCTGGGTAGCGTATAAAAAATCTAAATCACAGAGATTTTCCCAGGTCTATTTGACCTCTCTCTGGTGTTTCTAGTCACTGCAGATTTCTGTTACGGTTCTTTGGGCTCTTGTTTTGAATGGTCCTTAAGTACGTCTTCGAAACATTTTTAGCTAAAGAAACCCAAAAAGCATGGCATATAGGCTTTGCAGACAGGATGTTTTTGCGCCATTGTTAAATTACAATTATCATAAATTGTATGAAGTGTGTGAAAGCCAAAACCAAAATGATATTTCGAAAACCAGTTATCATGGCCTTATCAAAGCAACCCTATGCATGAAAGTAATCTGCATGTGGAATCTCTAGGGAGGAAACGAGGAGCGATTTGGAATGTATGAAGCGACTAGGTACTGCATATGACTGCTGAGTTAGCTGACCAACAATGCCGATTTCCGGGCCAGATTGACTACTACTAATGACCATTTGCTAACTTGAGTGTGCAACCTAACATATGAATGAATGACTAAATGAATGGATGATGGATAGATGAATGAATGGATGAATGAATGAATGAATTGATGACAGGATGGATGATGGACAAATGAATGAATGAATGAATGAATGAATGAATGAATGAATGAATGAATGAATGAATGAATGAATGAATGAATGAATGAATGAATGAATGAATGAATGAATGAATGAATGTCAATTAATTCCCAGCCACAGACAGGATCTAAGATTTTTCTGCCTCACACAACGTGTCATCAGATGATTTTACGAGGTGGGACCACTTTGCTTCATCACAAAATATGAACCACACGCTAGTGCATCATCGGAAAAATTAAAAGACAACATATTTCCATGTCCTGGATGTATGTAAAGTGAAAACAAAGAAACAGCAATTTTAAAAAGCAGTGAATATAAACGAGGCGTCATAAAAATTTTCCTCACCTAGCAAAATTTAACAACTGAAGATTTATATGTTAAATTCATTTTAAAATGTGGTTTAATATCACCAAAGCTGCGATTCTAACACCAGTTTTGAGGATCAGAGTCGATTTATCGCAGAAAAAGACAAGCTGAGCGCAGAGCAGAATGCGGAGTTACTGGCCCTGGTCAACCTGTCCCTGTGTAGCGAGAACAGCCTGAAGGCGGCGCTGGAGTCAGGGGTCGTGCCCTCTGACCCGGTGGCCCATGCTGCCCTGGAGCTGGCCACCCGTCTTCGGACTGAGCTGGACTCGGTCAAGTACATCGCCCAGATGCAGGTAATCGTTCGCCTGGTCTGCAGGAGAATAGCGAGATATGGCGAAGGAGGAGGGGGGGGGGGGGGGGGGGGAGGAGGAGGAGATGGAGGAGAAGGAGGAGGAGGAGGAAGAGATGGAGGAGGACGAGGAGGAAGACGAGGAGGAACACGAGGAAGAGGAGAACGACGAGGAGGAGGAGGAGAGGAGGACGACGACGACGAGGAGGAGGACGAGGTGGAGGACGACGAGGAAGAGGACGACGACGACGTCGACGACGAAAAAGAGTAGCAGGGCCAGCAGGAAGGAACAGAAAAAGTGGAAGGAGTGAGGAAGATACGAAACAGAAGGACAAATTAAGCAACACGAGAAGTAACTGCACGGTAAAAGGCAAAAGTTGGAACAATACGAGAGAGGGGCGAGAGCAAGAGGAGAAGGAGCAGATGGGAGAGAGCAGCCGCAACAGCAGCAGTGGTAAAAACCACCATCACAAGACATAAAGAAGAAATAGAAAAAGGAGAGAAAAGGGGGCGAGGGTGGGGGCGAGGAGGAGGAGGAGGAGGACGACGAGGAGGAGGAGGAGGAGGACGACGAGGAGGAGGACGAGGACGAGGAGGAGGAGGAGGAGAGAGATAAGGGTGGATCGACACTGTTTCAACTGTGCGTATACACTTCACCAGTCTAACTACTCTCCACTTTGACTATTCATCACTCTGTCTTAAATCACGATTCTGTCCCAGGAGGACGAGCTGCAGAGATTGCAGGTACGCGGACCACGCTCGATTATGTCCCCTCCCGCAGGGGCGCCTCCTGCTGTGTCCAGAAACTCCGATTCAGGTGAGGGGAGTTGTCTCTCTCGTCAAAACACCGCCACCATCTCCACCGCCACCACCAGTACCACCTCCACCTCCACCGCCACCACCACCACCACCACCATCACGAACGCCATCACCACTGCCACTGTTACCATCACCCTTACCACAATCGCCATCTTCGCCACCAACCACAACCACCACCACCAACATTGCCACCATCACAGCCAGAACAATCACCTCTACCATCACCACTAAACACAGCCACAACCACTACCATCATCGCCATCACCACTCCCTATCATAGGTCATAATGGTCATGTATTTCTACAACTACAAAGCTCAATGTGTATGCCTTTGTGCTTGTTTCTTTGTAGGTATGTTTGTACGATATGTATTCCTGTACCACTTAAGCTGCTGGATTCAAATTGACACACACGATCTATGTGCCATAAGAAAGTTATATTCTATCTACCTCTGTGGTAGCTACATCAGGAGCTGTTTTATTAACCTTTTTTAAAGCACTAGCTATGGTTCATCCATGCCGGGCTGTACTTGAGAAAAGTTTGGCCCCAGAAGCGGTCACGCGTGGTAGAGATAAGGATGCTGAGAGAAAGAAAGCTTCTGTCTATCTCTGCACTTAAAGCACGTTCCCAATAATAAGGCTTTTGGTCTGGGAGGAGAGGACGGACTGGGGGTGAGGGTCGGGTGAGGTAGGAAAGGGCCAATAGCTAGGTTGGAGAGGAGGAGGAGAAGGGGGGAGGGGGGGGGGTAGGTGGGGGGGGGGAGGAGGAGAAGGAGGAGGAGGATGATCTCAGCTGAGTGGGAAGGGAGGAGGAGACTAGCGGGGTAGCGTGCAAAGTTATTGTCTGCTTCCATACTATGGTCAGTTGGTCGTCTTTTGACAACTATCTGTGAAGTGGGTGTGGCGGGCAAAGCCCCCTAGTTCCAAATGATTTAAATGGATATTCAAAGACCTATGTATCAAGCTCTCCATATTGTCATGCAGTACTTATTTTGTTGTGGTGGGTAATATGTCTGAACTGCAAACACTGTTACAGGGTTCTGACACAATTAGGGCTTTCCCTCTGTCCCTGAACAGTTAGGGTTGTAGTGACTGTGATCCCCGCCTTACTTTGGCCCGCCCTTCCATTATTTCTCGGAATACAACTGTAGTGAGAACGACCAGGAACAGTGACAACAAAATACCTGTCCACGCGCCAAATGTGGATGCAGCATTATTTCGAAACTGTTGAACCCCCGCGGGCGGTTCGTTTCACGTCACATACTTATCTCTCTATTAACTGCTCACCCTGTGGACGATGAGATCGCATCCTGCGATGCCACAGGTTCATTATGTTCCTTGAAAAGCAAAGAGTGGGCAAAGCAGCGCTCCTGAGAAACTACGTCAGCCTTAGGTGAGATGGCACATGCTGGGTGTGGCTTCGCACATCCTTGATCTTCCTTTGTTAGTTCCGTCTGCCTGCATGCGATGCGAGCTGTGGAGAGGGGATCGACGGGCGACACGAAACTTGCGTCGCTGTTGCCCATTGTATGGACACCTGGATCCATGTGTGGGCTCCAGGAGCCAGATAATAATAATAATAATATGTTTATTTATAAGGCGCACTTCCTCCACACAGTCAAAAAAGTACATAGTGGAGCTCTAGGCGCACACGCACACAAAAACACACACACATTATCATCACACAGTCTGAGCCTGAACATGAAACGCACACACGCACGCTATAATACAACATGCATCCTACACGTAAAGACACACACACATGCATTATATACAAACATGAGCCTGAAACATTCAGCAAGTACGAAATAGTTTCAATACGACTTAGAGAACAAGTGGGTTTTCAGATTTGACCGAAAGCAAGCTGCAGTGTTTGCATGACGCACTGAGAAGGGGAGTGCGTTCCAGGTGGTAGGACCCTGGTATGAAAAAGTACGCTGACCAAATGTTTTTGACCTAACGGATGGAATTTTGAAGATGCGAGTGTCGCAAGAAGAGCGAAGTTGTCTAGATGGTGTGTAGATGTGAAGGAGTTGAGACGGATATAGAGGAGCGACAGCCTCGTTTCCTTCCTAGAGTCGTGACGATCGTTTGAAAATCGCGATACGTCGTTGCTGCAAAGTGCCCGTTTTCTGTCAGGGCCGGATCTAGGGGGGGTGCTGGGGGTGCTCGAGCACCCCCCCCCAAAAAAAAAAACAAAAAAAAAAAACCTCCGTGGCAGCCGGGAGTTGGGGGAAGGAGGGAGGGGGGGGGGGTGGTTGCTCAAATATGTTGATCTACTTCCCACCTCATCGGATATCGGCACACTTTGCTTGGTAGCAGAGACAGTATAGTTAGTAAAAAGCTTGGGAAGGAGGGGGGGGGGGGGGGGGGGGGCTAAAATATGCTGGGCCCAGATGCTGTACTACTCTCCACTTGGTATAAGCACACTCTACTTGGCAGCCAAGGTAGCTGGGGAGGGAGGGGGGGGGGGGTGCTGCTATAATTAAGATGCCTTCCTTTTGCTACTCGCACAGACAAATCAAACCCGGGCAGAGACAGGAAGAATCTGTGACCAAACAAAAACTCTTGGAAATGACCGCACTGCCAGATTGCACAGATTTGCACCATTTTTCTCAAAATTTTCCGGGGGGGCATGCCCCCGGACCCCCCTAGAGGGGCGTGCCTGCTTCGCAGGCACGCACTCGTGGCTTCGCCACTTCGATGAGAAGACCCTAAAACAATTTTAAGCACCCCCCCTCAAAAAACTTTGATCCGGCCCTGTCTGTGATAGTGGACCAGTGTCTTAGAACTTGCACAGGTCTATGGTTCACGCAGTTCCGTCTGTGAAACGTGTCTCTGCTGTCAATAGACTGCTACACGGGATCTTTAGTATCAAAGTGTGTCTGGTCACTTCTGTCTGTAGGTCTGATCTGTCTGGTGTGATGTGGTCTGGTCTGCTCTCTCTCTCTCTCTCTCTCTCTCTCTCTCTCTCTCTCTCTCTCTCTCTCTCTCTCTCTCTCTCTCTCACACACACACACACACACACACACACACACACACACACACACACACACACACACACACACACACACACACACACACACACACACACACATGCTCGTGCGCGCGTGCAAGAGTTTTCCGTGATAGCCATTGGCTGACCAGAAGGAATGTGTGTTGAGGTTTTTCAGATTCACGCGAGACCAGTCTCAAGGCCAGCCCGGACCCCCCAGTCTGCTCCACCGACGCCATGAAGGCTGCGCATGAAGTTCTGTCTGCAGCACGCTCAAAACTGGCAGCTTCTGCGCAGGTTTCATCGGGTAACTACCGGTCTACCTACTCCCAGCTTCCCTCTCGCGGTTCCCATTTCCTGTCCTCGGGTGAGAGCGACCAAAGTCCGGACGATGAACTTGATTATCACTTGGAGCGAGCCTTTCGCAGTCTCGATCCCAGAGCTCGCCAAAGGGCTACGTTGGAGCAGAACTCAATGGAAGGGAGGACGCGGAGCTATGGAACGTCCTTCAACAAGTACTCCTACCCCTACTCCTACCGTTACTAGTCGCTGCAGAGGGAGACACACTGCGGTCCGTTATGGTGAAACGGACTGCACACCCAGTGAAAAAGGTTTAGCTGCTCGTGTGTGGCTATTTTTTCTGATTTCCATGAACTGGTCACGATCTTCATCCTCAGCCATCATTGACATTGAAACTGTAGGCAAGAAGTAGTGAGCTAGACGCTGAGCAAAAGTAGTGAACAAGATTATCAGCAAAAGCTACCGTTTATTTCGTCTTGGCTTCATATCTGTGGAAACTTCCGTCCTTTCGCTGAAGATGCATAGGTTGGGTGGAGGTCAATGAACAGAAACCTTTCGTACCTCCATGGTGACTGGAGTTCAGGGGATGTGGATTTTTCGTACCTCCAAAGATCAGGCGTTTATAAATAGTCTTCTGCATTTCTGTAGATAAACAATAGTTTCAATTGTTGGTGACTACTTTTTTTAATTAGAAATATGTAGACTAGACCACGAAAGAATGATACTGAATGGAAAGAAGCAAAAAGAATGAAAAGGAGGATACATATCACGTCATCCTTTGATATTAGGCGGGCTAGAACCAGCTGCGTGATCCGACCCAATGAAATAATTTACGGATTCATATTTATGATTGGGTGATTAGGTGGGATGAGCTTGTAGATAATCATGCATCAGTCAGCTCTTACCCTTGGTTATTAATACGCAATGCAAAATGGGCTTATCAGCATAGGCAGGGGGCGGTAGTTAGTCGAGGTAGACCTCTAAGCTACGCACAGTAGCACAGTGCACGATGGTAGTTGCCATTTCGCCCCTATCATTCTAACTTGTCCTTCCTATGGAAGCTTGTGGAGTGCTGGGAGTTGTCAGAGATGCAGTGTGTTAATTGTGACTGCATCTACTAGTCAGCCGTCTGGGGAGCGCTTAACTGTGATAATTTGTGTACATATTAACCCTTTATACATATCTTGTAAGTTCTTTCTTTTTGGGGGTGGGGGTGGGGGTGGGGGTGGGGGTGGGGGGTGGGGGTGGGGGATGGGGGTAGGGCCTACTACAATAAGTTGCAAGTCTGGGTATTTAGACCGATTTGTACAAACAGTCTCAAGGTATTCTATTGGTAGGCGAACTGAACATGGAAAGACTGCACATGCGAAACAGTTCACAATGACTGTAGTAGAAATGTCAAATACGACATTATCGTTGGCCCATTGTTTGAGCGTGTTCAGGTGTCTAGTTCAAGCACGGATCTATGCAGACGCGACACTTTATGTGAACCTGCAACACAATTTAATAAATTTTGCATTTTTATTGCATCATGTCTGTTGTGCTATGCCTCTTGATAACACAATAAGTCGGAGCTCAGGTACGGAAAGGTAAGGGGTTTATTCAAGAAGAGAACTGAACTAAAATCTGGTCCAGACCGGTTTCATGTGGTCAGAGAAAAGGGAGATAACTCTCTTGGGGAGTTATGCACATAAAAGAAACAACGAAACACCCCCCTTTCTTTAAAGTTGCCACGTAGGTCGGAGTCAGCGACAATGAATAATCATAAACAAAAACAAATAGTAAGCCTACATACCAACATGCAGAACTTGCGAGTTCTTTGGTGCAGCAGGAACAACAAAATGTCCTCAGTGTCAATCACTTAGGATAGACAAAATCTTTCATGCAATTGTTCTTTATTTCTCGGCCGGATCGGGTACGGACTGGGATCTTGGAGCAGGGACTGCGGGCCTCCCTCAGTGTTGGTTGCTTAGCTGTTTCAGCTGGACTTTTTGCCGCTACTTCCTGGTTTGGATCCGCCTGCAGTCGTACAGGTGTCATGGGCTGAACAGACTCAGGGACTGTACTTTGTCTGGGGGGTGAGGACGAAGACTGCAGGGCGACATCATTATCGGAGACTGAAGCAGGCGCTGGAGTCGCATCGGAAGCGGATGTGCGCGTCGCTCGTTTGAGGTGAACTCTGTTACGGCGGTAAACAGTTCCGTCAACCTCAATATCGTATGATCGGTCATGGCGTTCTAGGACAGTGGCTTTGGTCCACTTTTTCTTGCCAAGGGTGAATGGTTGCATTCTGACATTGTCACCCTTTCTCAATGGTGGAAGATCTTTTGCGTGTTTGTCAAACTGTTCCTTTTGTTTCTTTTTATTCTTGCTCATTTTACGCTTTTCTTCCTCAGTGTTGACCATTGGTGGGAGTAGATCGCTTGAAATGGGAAGGAGAGTTCTGGTTCTTCTGTTGAGCATTTTCTGAGCTGGACTGGTTCCAGTGGACTGACTTGGGGTATTTCTGTGGTTGAGTAGCGCCAGAAATTGATCGGCATCCTTGTTCTTCCTCAGCAGTGTTTTTGCGGTCTTGACTGCTGATTCGGCTTTTCCATTGGATCTTGGGTGATACGGACTGCTCGTCCGGTGTTCAAAGTCGCAATCTGCGGCAAATTTTGTGAAGGACTCCGATGTAAACTGGGGACCATTATCGGTCACGACAGTGCAGGGAATCCCATATCTTGCAAAGTGTGCCTTTAGCTTTTTGATGATGGTGGTAGATTTGGTATTTTCCAGCAGATCTACCTCTATGAAGTTGCTGAAATAGTCGACAGCCACCATGTAGTCTTTGCCATCAAGCTTGAAAAGGTCAGCTCCCACTTTTTTCCATTGTCAGGAAGGAATTTTGTGCGGTTGCAAAGTTTCAGACTGGTTGGGAGTTTGGTACATTCCACAGGTTTCGCAGGTGGAGATGAAGTTTTTGATGTCTCCGGTCATGCCTGGCCAAAATAGGCATTCTCTGGCTCTTTTCAGGCAGCCATCGATTCCAGTGTGAGACGCGTGAACCGCAATTTTCATCTCAGAGCGCAAAGAGACTGGTACGACAACTCGTTCTCCCTTGAAAATCAGTCCGTCTTGGGTTGACAATTCGTCACGGAAGCTGAAGTAGGGAAGCGGTTTATCAGGTAGGTCTTGCTTATTTTCTGGCCATCCGTTCATGATGACATACTTGAGGTTTTGAAGAGTTGCATCCTCATCTGTAGCTTTCTTCAGCTTTCTCAGCCGTTCCTTTCTGATAGGGCGATAGTCCAACATGTTGACGTGCTCGAAGTCTTGCTGCTTGCCGGGACAGTCGATGTAGAGACGAGACAGAGTGCATGGCGGGTTTTAGTGTCGGTTAGCACGCGACTGGCAATTCCACGACGGTCCGTGCACCTCGACGGAAGAATCTTGCTTTCGCTCTCAACTTGCAAGGCCGCGTAGCATAAATGGAGTTTTACGATTTATCAGCCTTTGTAGGCTACGTAAGGTCATTTAGCACTAAAATCACAAAAATAGTAACCGCAAATCAAGTCACGATGTCCCTAGTTATTCGCCTCTTACGAATCACGTAGGGAGACATTGTGGGTCTATTCCTCAGGGTTGCAAAGACGCGATCGCGGCATAGGCCGTTGTCAACATAGTTATTTGATTGCTTTTACATCTGCTTTCATCATGGTGACACAGGCCTATTCCCCACAAGATCTTGGTTTTCCTTGCGCCCATGGAACGCGCCCATAATTTCACGTTCTTCTTCCAGCGTCAGCGTCAGCTGTATTTGAGTAACCCACATTCTGTGTGGCGTGGAAGTGCAGTCCTGCCAAGTGCCGTGCGAGAGTGAGTGGGGGAAGGTCGAGGGATATCTATGCGTGTAGAAGAAAGGGAATTATTAGGGGTGGGGGTGGGGGACGGGTCAGTATGCTCTAGCCAAGAGAGGGTGAGATGGTGCAGGCAGTGGCACTAAAATGGGACACTGGAAATCATAAAACTGGATTGGAACAAGTTTACGAGTGTGTGCAGCTAACATTCTCAGTCACGCACTGCATTTGAAAAGAAATGCACCAGGGCGCCCCGTGGCGCTCGCGTTGTGCAACACGCGGCAGGTAGGCCTACTTCATTGAGTAACGTGTGCATTTAAAGTGTGCAAACAGACAATCGTTATAAGTGATTAGTGTTTATTAGCTATTAAGCGTTTGCCTGATTTATCGTGTGGCAGCTTGTCAAGAAGATACATCCACAGCATGACTGATCAAGCTAATCTCTCTCTCTCTCTCTCTCTCTCTCTCTCTCTCTCTCTCTCTCTCTCTCTCTCTGTGTGTGTCACCCCGGTAGGTCTACAGACCCAAATAGATAACCTTATACATGCATCTGAACAAATTGGCATCAAAGTTAATATTACCAAAACCAAGGTCATGGTATTTCGGAGAGGAGGCTTCCTCACCCAGGGAGAAAAATGGTACCTAAACGGTTCTAAACTAGAAGTCGTAAACTCTTTTAGATATCTTGGTTACACATTTACGACTAAACTATCAAAATCAGGAGCATTAGACAGCGCAACCACAAAAGCCAAACAAAAAACAGTTTCATTACTAAAGATGCTAAGGACTCTCTACAGTCACACGCCAAAATTATATTTCAAAATGTTGACGCCCAAATCCAACCCTTGTTGTTATATGCATCAGAATTGTGGGGACTGCAGGAACATTCAAATATAGAAAAAGCGCACATGTTTGCTTGCAAACGATTTTTAAAAGTTGACGTCAAGACACCAAATCATCTTGTATATGGTGAAACAGGAAGGTTTCCTCTAAAAATCAATAGCACTATTAGGGCCATTATATATTGGCTTAAACTATAAAACATGCCAAATGACAGATTACCTAAGCAAGCACTCCTTATGCTGTCAAGCGCAACTATCCCCAATGAACGAAACTGGTTGAAGACTGTCAAAGATTGTCTCTGCGAATCAGGTTTCGCCTACATATGGTACAACAAAGGGGCTAAAAACGAAATCAACCTCCTGAAAAACCTTAATATTAGACTCCAAGACTGCTATAGACAGAGATGGCATTGTAAGATTACTGAAAGTGAACGTCTGATATTGTACAGTACCTTCAAAAATACGTTTGAATGTGAAAAATATCTTAGTACCATAAACATAGCAAAATTTAGAGTTGCACTCACACGCTTCCGGTTGGGAGTACACGGACTTAATGGAAACAAGTTATATAGAAGAGAAGAGATAAAATGTCCATTCTGTAATGATAACACGGAGGATGAAATGCATCTCTTGATGGTGTGCCCCACATATAAAGACCTGAGGGAAAAGTACATCAAAAGATCCATCAAATTAATGAATACGCAAGGTTTCATATTCTTGATAGATGGACATGGGTACATAAAAGCAAAACACGTCGCCATGTTTTTACACTACGCTCTCAACCGACGTCAAAGACTTCAAGACGGACATGTTATGCAAGTAAGATAATTATGTATCCTGGGTTTTAGCAGAGAATTAGTTGCCAGTGTGTAGAATAAACAAAACAACTGATCCAATGGTATTGAGTGCGTCATCTACCACTATGTTGTAAATGATTCGGAAAAATTACAATGTTGTTTTCATTGTACATTGTACGACAAAATTGTTGTTTACCGATTGAAGTACTTTTGCTGTAATCAAGAACCTTCAACGAATGACGAGAATGTAAAATGTTGTGACGGGCCGTCGGCCTTACAATAAATTTTCAAAAGTCAAAAGTCAAAAGTCAAAAGTCCCTCTCTCTCTCTCTCTCTCTCTCTCTCTCTCTCTCTCTCTCTCTCTCTCTCTCTCTCTGTCTCTGTCTCTCTCTTTCTGTCTCTCTCTATGTCTCTATCTCTCTCTGTGTCTGTCTCTGTCTCTGTCTCTCTCTCTCTCTCTCTCTCTCTCTCTCTCTATCTGTCTGTGTCTTTCTGTCTCTCGCTCTCTCTGTCTGTCTCTCTCTCTCTGTCTGTCTGTCTGTCTGTCTGTCTGTCTGTCTGTCTGTCTGTCTGTCTGTCTGTCTGTCTGTCTGTCTGTCTGTCTGTCTGTCTGTCTGTCTGTCTGTCTCTCTCTCTCTCTCTGTACCTGTCTCTGTCTCTGTCTCTGTCTCTCTCACTCTCTCTCTGTCTCTCTCTCTCTGTCTCTCTCTCTCTCTCTCTCTCTCTCTCTCTCTCTCTCTCTCTCTCTCTCTCTCTCTCTCTCTGGCCACTGACATGAGAAAACAGTCATTGGTTTGACCAAAGACTGACAAAGCACACACAACACGGTTGCGCTTTTTAACCATCTGTCTTTTGCCTTCGTCCATGTTTTAATACATGACCGAAATACAGTTTACAACCGTGTTGTATGTTCTATTTGATCTCGGTCCTGTGCAGTCGCTATAAGTTGGCGGATCGATGAAGCGCTTCCATATACACTAAAGACCGAGTACGCCATTTGTCAAGGCAGAAACTCATCCATGGCGACAGCATGTCAAAGTTATCTTTGGGCAGGACACATCTTCATCCATTTCCTTCGCTTTCAGGCTTGTCTTCTTGCTCGCAATGATTTCTGCTTGTACATCTCTCCCCCTGCTGCCAAGGCAAGACTGCACGTAGGCCTACGAGTGTGTGTGTGTGTGTGTGTGTGTGTGTGTGTGTGTGTGTGTGTGTGTGTGTGTGTGTGTGTGTGCGTGCGCCTCAATACGGCTCCTACAGCCTCCAAGCACTAGCTTCCAGTCACCAGTCTCTCCTCCAGTCTCAGTCACCCAGTCTTATCATGTACATACGAATATATAGTGCCGTGCTTTGGATTTGAGAGTATGTCCAGCGACCTCCACCCTGCCACGTCGGCATACTCGAGGGCCAATCGGTGGTCAGATGCTTACTGCATAGGGGGATGGAGAGTGTCCAGTCCCCCACCCAGCATTCCGCTGACTCACCCTGACCCTCTGTGCTGACCAGGCAGAAATCGCCTCCACCCCCTCTCACAGACAAAGGAGGTGTTGACTCATTCTAACCCCCTGTGCGTTGACCAGGCAGAAATCGCCTCCACCCCCTCTCACAGACAAAGGAGGCCCTGACTCATTCTGACCCGACTTTTACAAAGGAGGGAAAGCCCCTGGAACCTTCCACAGGCACTTTTTCATTGCATTCACATCCGCAGGCATTTCACATTCCTTCGCAACACAGCTCCCCTCCCTCGAGACCGAAAAGACCTCATCAGTCTTCTCACATCACCCACACTCAATGACTACAGCATGAATGAATGTGAACAAGTCATCAAAAAGCAATCGTCAGTGCAATGTCTGAAAACAAACAAGTCCCGACACTCATCTGCTGTCGTGCTCACAGTCCTGGTGGTCCACGTGGTGGAGAGAGACGAAACTGGTGGCAAGACCCGACATAAGGGTTTAGGTTTTCTTGCAGTAACCTCCCAGATCACAGAGCCAGGGTCTGCCACACCACAGTACGTCTGCACATGCTCCTGGGTCGTTCCATCGTCGCTCTCACCTTCTGACGACAACCCAAGGCTTTCTCTCTCTCCAGTCACTCATCATCAGATGTCAGGGGGGACAGGCTGTTGGCGTGGAGACCGCCACCAGTCGGGCGGAGGTTCCCCCTTGTACCTCCCGCGTTGGGCACGGTCCACCACCCGAGGTCGGGCGCAAGAGTGCTGCTGAATGCGGTACACCCCCGGGTACTTCCAGAGACGGCACGTTTTACCACCCGTGGTCGGGCACGAGAGTGCTGCTGAATATGGTACACTCCCGGGTACTTCCAGAGATGGGCACGGTTTACTACCCGTGGTCGGGCGCAAGAGTGCTGCTGAATGCCATTCTAGTAAACTAGAGATTTCGCCTACCGGCAAAAGTATCTCTAGCACAGTTCACATCACGTGATGGAAGGTTTTTGGCCAATTTATGCAAGCAGAGGTCACACAAGAGGCTGGTGGGATAGCCGATTTGCTCCCTGACATACGCCGTTAAAGTAGTTCTAAGACTATTTCGCACAAAACTCTTAACTTACTCTTATTGAGACAACAAACAAGCGTTTATTCGATACAATAAAATGTTTCTGTTGAAATGGAACCAAGTTTTGACATCTGAATGATTTCTGTAAAAAGTGGAGAGAAAAATAGTATCAGAACGAACTATTTTTGGCGCAAGGCTGTAATGCCAAGGGTCAAGCCTATTACGCATTCATTGCGAACTGTGCCAGAGTCAATACTACTGACTCGGGTTTACAGAATGGCTGAATGCGGTACACTCCCGGGTACTTCCAGAGACGGGCACGGTTCCGATAACGTCCTGCCTGTGGCCGGGCCAGCTTGGTGGTGCATCCTTTCTCAGCCCGTGGGTTGGAGAACCATGGTGCAGAGCCCTCAGGAGAGGTCTGGTGATCGGCCTTGTGGTCGTGACCAGACCTCATTCTGTCCATGCTCCGCTGCAGGTGTGTCCTTGCAGAATTTCCCGCTGCCTGCAGCATGCCCTGGAGCAGCTCCACACACTGGGGCACCTCACGGGGGGTATCCGCCAGTGGCCTTGTCAGCACCAAGTCAGCTGGGAGTTTGGGCTCTCGACCAAGCGTCAGCCGACTGGGGGAAATGCCCGTCGCTTGTTTCGGCGCCTCCGCTGAACTACTTGCCACAGCGTCATGGAGGCGTGCAACCTCCCCATCGACAGGGAGGTCGAGGTTTTCCTTCTGGCCCTCGAGACTTGTTGCTGCTGTTTCCAGGGACGAGTCCAGGCGGCCGAACTCCCCTTGCTTCTCTGTCTGCACCGCCTTAATCTCCTTATCGGCGGTGCCACTTTTGACCAAAAGGCAAAGCTGCTCCAGAAAATCAACATTTTCCTGTCTCCTTCGCTTTCTGCGCTCTGCCTTCTCCCATTTGCGGTCTGCCTTCCCCCGTTCGTGGTCTGCCTTCTTCTCTTCCTCCTTCTTCTGTTGCTGCAGTTCTCTCTGCTCCTCTTTCTTCTGTTGCTGCAGTTCTCTCTGCTTTTCTTTCCATCTTTCTTGTATTTCTTCGATCTCCTTCTGTTGTAGCTGCAGCAGAAGTTTTAGCATTGTCAACATGTCCTCTGCCGGTGACTCTTCTCCCTCGTTGTGAACTGTCGATCTCGTCACACATTTGTCCATTCTTCTACTTCTTCGCCATCTCGGGAACCAATGTTGTGTGCACGTGGTCTTTAACTTGAGGTCCGTCCCAGCTTGCGCCAGGAAAGTAGAAGCAGGACAGGCGTGTGTTTTCTAGAGGGTGTTTATTTCCGGACTGGTCAGGGCTTCTAGTAATCACTTGGGCACCCACAGTGGTCACTTGTGCTGCTCAGGCTGCATCTCAATACGCCACCAACAGCCTCTCCTGTGGTCTCAGCTTCCAGTCATCTGTACTGGACAGGCTGCGCCTCAATACGGCTCCTACAGCCCTCCAAGCACTAGCTTCCAGTCACTAGTCTCTCCTCCAGTCTCAGTCACCCCTTGTCTTATCATGTACATACGAATATATAGTGCCGTGCTTTGGGTTTGAGAGTATGTCCAGCGACCTCCACCCTGCCACGTGGGCATACAATCGGTGGTCAGATCCTTACTGCATAGGGGGATGGAGAGTTTCCAGTCCCCCACCCAGCATTCCACTGACTCACCCTGACCCTCTGCACGCTGACCAGGCAGAAATCGCCTCCACCCCCTCTCACAGACAAAGGAGGTGCTGACTCATTCTGACCCCCCTCTTACAGACAAAGGAGGGAAAGCCCCTAGAACCTTCCACAGGCACTTTTACATTACATTCACATCTGCAGGCATTTCACATTCCTTCGCAACATGTGTGTGTGTGCGTGCCTATCTGTGTCTGTTCGTGTGTGTGTGTGTGTGTGTGTGTGTGTGTGTGTGTGTGTGTGTGCGCGTGCCTATCTGTGTCTAATGGTGTGTGTATGTGTGCGTGTGTGTGTGTGTGTGTGTTTGTGTGTGTACTGTGCGTGTGCGAACCTGTGTGTGTATGTGTGTGTTTGTGTGTGTGCCCCTGTTCGTGTGTGTGTGTGTGTGTGTGTGTGTGTGTGTGCGTGCATGCGTGTGCTTGTCTGTCTGTGACTGTTCGTGTATGTGTGTTTGTGTGTGTGTGCCTGTCTGTGTCTGTTCGAGTGTGTGTGTGTGTGTGCTTAATGTGTGCGTGATATATGGAAATTGCATGATTTTGGGATGAAAAAATGAACGCCCTGAATCTTTACTTTTTTGGGTATAGCATTCAAATTCATCTATAGTAGTTTTAAAATTACAAGCCTGAGGCTTATAAGAGAGTTCCCCTCTCAGCATTCTATTTGCTTTCTTTAAACCTTTTCCCTTGAGTAATAATTGGTGGGTGTTTGTGTTTGCTCTCCAAATTGCATACAATAATACTAACTTTTGATAACAAATTACTGACCAATCAGTCTCTAAGAGAAGAAATAAAGTTCCGTTTAAAATGAACCCTATCTGCAATATCATGGAATAGACTTGGCGTTGATAGTTTTTAGGAATGACATACTATTTGCTCTTTGGTTTGTGCATGTAGGTAGCCTACCTAGCCTATTGGGTAGCAGCGGACCAGAGAGGAGCATGCATCTCATTGGGAAGAACTCCTCAAGTCCAGCGTCTCCATCCTCTTTATATTAACTGGGACCAAGGGGAAGAGGAGTATGGACCAGGAGATGCCAACTCTTCTAAATGTAGCATATGGTAAGAATGAGACAAATTTTCTCCATCTTCTCCCTGTTTAAGAGTCTACAGAACCAATTTTCATTTCACAATCACTTTAGTAGATTTCATGCACTTAACATTTGTGACTGTGCATGGCAAATGAAGCTAAATGCACCAGAACAGTTTTTGAGCATTGTTGAAAAAAGTCTTCAGCACTTTATGTTATGCCAGAGCTTTTCATGGCTTTACATCACTGTAAGAAAACGTGCTGTTATCTCACAACCATGATTTTATTCCTTGAATTTGAATAAGTTACGTGTGGTTGAAATATCTCAGTTTGTCCTTGTTTTCTGTAGTTTAGCCTCATTTCCCAAGCACAGTCAATTTGTAGTATCTCTTTGTATCTCTGATCAATCAATTCTCTTTTAATAATAATTTTAGCATTTCAACCTTCATTGCTATAAGATATTTCTCAGGGAGCCCGAGACAAAATTATCCAAAATTTGATTTTTCTGGAATTTTTTTGTAATTAATGCCATGTAAGATAGCCCTTTATTAGCATGTTTTCATTTTGGTTGCTGCAGATGAATAATTAGAGGCTTGTGTGAGAGAACACTGTTGATTAGGAGAATATTGTTACTGATGTTGCACTCTTCTCTTGTTGTACGGGGGTTCTCCTAGCTTGCGCTGGAAAGTCGAAGTTATGAACGCTGATGGTCGTTTTCGATAAACTTTATTCACGCACTGGTTGATACACAGTGGTGAAAATTAGTAAACAATACCATCGTACTCGTAGCAGCTTCACTCTACGCAGTACCGCAGAGGACTCACTCCTTACAAGGAGGACTGGTTAAGCTCTCACCTTAACTCTGTCGCATCTGCTGCTCGTGTCTTCGTGTCTCAGTCATGTCTGTCTCTCTCTCGCTTTGTCACTCCTTAAATACCTAACCCTAGGTTCCAGATCTTTCGTGAATGAAGCGGCACAGTCTCTAAAAGATCGAGCTCTAAATCAACTGACATCACGTGACACAACAAGATAACTTTAGCCCGGTTCGACCGCGTGCCAGGGCAATGACCTGATGGATATAAACAAACCGACCGTGCCGCGACGATCTAGAACCTTCACAACACTGCTGCTGGCTTGTGGGATTTTTACTCTCAGGTGCCGTTTAGAATTCATCATGAAACTTTTACCACTCATTGCATACAATATCCTATGGCATGTGGTGTCCACTATGTGGTGAGGTATTTACATCAAGACTCGAAGTCATGCCAGTAAAATTTTGTAGGGGAAAAAAATGGACAGTTAATTTGAACAACTATTTTAAGTTTGCGTCTTCCATTACATAGCATGGTCTCAATAGTCAGTATCATGGTCTCAATAGTCAGTATCATGGTCTCAATAGTCAGTATCATGGTCTCAATAGTCAGTATCATGGTCTTGGAGGCTCTATGTATTATTGATGTTATTTTGAAATATATGTCTCATTCTTTTTAATCAGAAAAGGGATCAACCACATGAGGAGGCTGTAGCACTGCATAATGATGCCATAATTGCTATTACGCGTTCATTAGAGACTGGAAGGATTTGGTCTTATACACAGTTTCTAAGCTTGCTTCAGAGGCACTTAAGAAAAAGAATGCTGACTTGTCCATCGAAAACTTCAGGAAAACATGGCCAAGTGGTTGACTGGATCCTATGACAGAGGTGGACGGAAACAGGAGAGGGCTGACAAAAGGAAACAGTCAACATCCCAGTAGAACTCATTACGGTGTGTGTGTGTGTGTGTGTGTGTGTGTGTGTGTGTGTGTGTGTGTGTGTGTGTGTGTGTGTGTGTGTGTGTGTGTGTGTTGTATTTTTTGTCTTCAGATCCTTCTTCAATGTTTGCATGTTTTTTTATTCCTGTTTTAAGTGTAGATGATAAAATGAATGACTCAAAGAAACTGTGTCAGTTTTCATTTCCAATATGGTGGACGTGTGTACATTAAGTTTGCAGAAACAAGGATTTCATTCAAAAGACTTAATCGATTTGATTGGCTGACATGAGTACACGATGAAAAGTTTACAACCAAGATGGTTGATATGTGAAATCTGAAAGCAATGCCATTTACTCCTCTCTCATCTGTAACCTTCCTAGTATTGCTACTATTTTCATACAATCTTTACTGTTGTTCAAGGTCTGAGAACCAAAATGTCGCAAGTTTATTGTAAAACTGTGCAACTTTGAGATGTGGTGTGAATATTATATGATCACATACATCATTTATGTGAGTCTTGGACAGGCCTGCTGAAATTAAGATCTCCAAGCGTGTTTTCGAGGGATTATGACAAGACCTGAGGTCTTGAAGGCATCATGTGCTCAGTTACATACATCTATTGAAATAACAGCATGAACACAATCATGCAATCACACATTTACGTATGAAGAATACCGGCATAAAATATAAGCCAATTTTGGAGACATCTCAGGCCAATATCGGAGTCGATATCGGCTGCCGATATAAGACCGCTATAGGATACGATATCGGTCCAATATCTGTCCGATATATAATAATTATGTGTGCTAGCTGGGTGGACGGATCTGACAAACGGATGGACAGACAGGAAGACGCACAGGCACACAAACACTCAGACTCAACGAGACGATACTACCGGCGGGCGAACAGATGAACAGACAGATGGACTGACCGACTTAAAGAATGGCTAACAGAATGATTGACTGGCCGATTGACTGACTGACCGACCGACTGACTGTCTGCTAAGCTAGGCATAAGAAGAGCACAATAGTAGCTAGAAGAGCAATAGTATAATGTTAATGGAAATAGGGGGTTGTGGTGGTGGACTAAGTCTTGATGGTCCTGTCCTCGGTATCCTCCCATCTTGCGCCAGGACATTAGAACGAGACTCGGCAGTGATCGAGTTTCTAACGATGCCTTCATTCCATGTCAGGACGGCGCTCACAGCAAGCCCAACAGCCGCTGGCACCTCGTAGGGCTCAATCCCTAGGGACTCTTAACCTGCTAGCGCTCAAGTTCCAGTGCCGAGTGCCTGGTGGGAGTGCTTTACTGCTCGCTCGCATGCCATTTAAATACCTGTGCGACCTGTTCTGGCACCATCTGGGAGACTCCAGCGCTCACACGTCCGTGTAAACCCTGCAAGACAGGGAATGCCCGCCCCTAGGACAGAAAAGGAGTAGTCAGTGGTCAGGTTGCTGCTGCGCATTATGGAAGGGGGAAGTTTCCAAGTCCCCTCCCTAACATTCTACTCCAGAACCTCCTCCCGATCACACCTGATCACGCATGGATTCCTTTCTCCTCTTTTCACAACATATACTTTATTCATCCAAAATATGGGAATTTTAATTTCACTGAGTAGCTGTTAGCACAAGGAGAGCGCAATTTACGCCGAGAGCCACTATAGATGCGCCCCTCGCCATCATGTGGTAGCTCTGGCTGCTGGGCTTTCAGGTCCTAGCTACTCCACTGGCTCATCCAGATGATCGATTGTAACCCGAGGCAGGCAAAAATAAAGACCAAGAGTAAAAAAGAGTACCTGTGAGGGCAGCACTGGCTCACTGTAGTGCGATTAACCCTAGCATGAGACCTTGAGCTAGCTAGCCTTGGGTTGCAGTCCTCCCCAAGGAGTGGAGTTGACGCCGGTATGATTTACCTGTCCTTCATTGTGTTTGTCGCCAGGTGCCGATGCCAGTAGTTTGATCAAGTGGCCCAGCGATCAGGAGATTAAGTGTACAGCGGTTTGAGACGCAGACATGGGTGATAAGTCGCGAGGTAAAACCACACCACACCACACCATTCATTGCCTTTGTAAAGATACCACAGGATTGGGCATGAAGACCCGATAGATCGTGCGTTCAAATCGCATCTGAAAATCAAGTGCCCAACCCACGGGCAGCAATGGTCGCCGAATCTCATCATTGTCACACTACAATAGGAGGGCAAATGAGTACATGATGAGTAAGTAGCATCCCGCCCACCACCGCACTTGAGGCGTCCTGTAGATTTTACCCCTGTGCGGCACTCCTGTGTATCGATGTTCTTGAAGACCTTTGTCCCGGTGACTTTAGTTGTTGCAGTAACTCGATAGACCAGCCTCTTGTCGCTGGTCACGTGCCGCCAATCCCTTCTGTGTTGCGGTGCTCGCTCAGAGAGAGGCTTACTATCGGTCTGCATTGTTTGGAACAATTACCACACATTCCCAAAGACTGTCGTAACGAGGTATAAGTAGCGACGGAAGCTTGGAAACCGGCCAGCTCTAATTTAGCCTTGCTCATGCATAGGAAGATCGCAAATCGTGTCCGGATGATAGATTTTTTATACACTTTTACCGAGCCTCTGGCTGTTCGAACGAATATAGCTGATCTCAGTTGAAGGAATAGATAATGAATGTTTCCTGTTTAATTATCTATAAGCTTTATTTGACTATGCAAGGCTTCAACGTTTGTTTTAAAAAGGTGACAGCATAAAACAAGACGTATATATTTGTAAAATATACATAGGCACGTACTGGGTTTACATATGATTTTTACATATCAACATACAGACGTGTATACGTACGCTCAAGTGTGAAGAATATCACAACTATTTACTAATGAGGACAAGCAATTTTAAATTCCAATTAAATAAAACGTATGTATGTATCAGCTTTTGTGAACAATATTACAAATATTTAAATATTGTTATAAAAAAACTGAAAAGTATAAAAAAATTAAGTAATGTATTAGAGGGTGATTATCTTTGAAAATAGTTGAAATCCTGGCACTTTTGAAAATGGATGTGTGGAGAGGTCCAGGGCACTGCAGCAAAACGTGTGGAATCGTTCCTGATAATCGGCATGAAGGAAATGGTGGTGGAAGTTAAATCTGACCGTAAAATATTATATTTTATAAGCATGGAATGTCCAGTTTGGGTTTGTCGTAGAACAACTTCGTCCTTTCTTGAAAGCGAGGTAGAAGATTATTTCTTTCCCCAAATAAGGGCAATATGATCTAGTTTGCTGTCGATTCTGCCGTCCCAGTCAATCTGACACAGTTTTACAATATCTCTACAACTATAAAGCTCAATGTGTGTGTTTTGTTGTTGTTGGTTGGTTGCTTTGTATCTCTGTTCCCATACATTCCCGTACAACTTAAGCTGCTGCAATCAAACCTGACACACATAATCTAGGTGCCACAAGGAAGATATAGGCTATCTACCCTTGTGGTAGCGACATCATGGACCAGATTTTTGGACATCTTTTTCAAGCATTAGCCAGCATAAGGCCATTCCAGCCCTTGCTTAAGAAGAGTTTGGTCCCAGAAATGGTGACGCATGCATAGTAGAGATAAGAATACTGAGGTAAAAAGAAAGGCATGCTCTCAATAAAGATAACCCCTGTCCATCTCCATTCAGCGTGGCTGAGACTGTCAATGGTCCATCTCTGTACTTAAAGCATGTTCCCGCTGATAAGGCTTTTGGTCTGGGAGAGGGGGGGGGGGGCGGTTGGAGGGGGAGGATGAGAGATGGGGGGGGGGAGGAAAGGACCTGTTGGATAGGTAGGGGTGAGGAGGAGGAGGAGGAGGAGGAGGAGGAGGAGGAGGAGGAGGAGGAGGAGGAGGAGGAGGAGGAGGAGGAGGAGGAGCTGGAGGAGGAAGAGATGGAGCAGGAGGAGGAGGAGGAGCAGGAACAGGAGGAGGAAGAGGAAGAGGATGGAAGAGGATGAAGGTTGAGCAGGAGGAGAAAGAGGATGGAGGATGGAAGAGCAAGGGGAGGAGAAGAAGAACGGGGAGGAGGAGGAGCAAGGGGAGGAGGAGGAGCAAGAGGAGGAGGACGAGGAGGAGGACGAGGACGAGGAGGAGGACGAGGACCAGGGGGAGGAGGAGAGGGAGGGGGAGGGCAAGAGAGGAGGAGGAGAAGGAGGAGGAGGAGGAGGAGGAGGATGGGGAGGCAGGAGGAGGATGAGGAGGGAGGAGGAGGAGGAGGAGGGAGGAAGGGGGGAGAGGTGAGAGGGGAGGGGGGAGGGGGAGGAGGAGGAGAAAGAGGAGGAGGAGGGGGGAGGGAGGAGGAGTAGGAGGAGGGATGGGGAGGAGAAAGAAGGAGGAGGAGGAGGAGAAGGAGGAGGAGGAGGAGGAGGAGAGGAGGAGGGGAGGAGGAGGAGGAGGAGGAGGAGGAGGAGGAGGAAGGAGGAGGAGGAGGAGGAGGAGGTGAGAGGAGGAGGAGGGAGGAGGGAGGAGGAGGAAGGAGGAAGGGGGGAGGGGGATGGGGAGGAGGAGGAGGAAGAGGAGGAGGAGGGAGGGGGGGTGGGGGAGGAAGGAGGGGGGGTGGGGGGAGGGAGGGGGAGGGGTGGAGGGGGGGGGGGTGAGGAGGAGAAGAGGAAGGAGGAGAGGAGGAGGGAGGAGGAGGAGGAGGAGGAGGAGGAGGAGGAGGAGGAGGAGGAGGAGGAGGAGGAGGAGGAGGAGGATCTCAGCCGAGTGGGAAGGGAGGAGGAGGAGGAGGAGGAGGAGGAGGAGGAGGAGGAGGAGGAGGAGGAGGAGGAGGAGGAGGAGGAGGAGGAGGATCTCAGCCGAGTGGGAAGGGAGGAGGAGGCTATCAGGGTATTGGGCGAACTTCGGACAGTTGGTCGTCTTTTGCCATACTCCTGTGTAACGGGCAAAGCCCGCTAGTATCTTATGACGTGGGGTCTGAGAATGCGTACATAAACTATACCAGGTGATGGAGCTAGTGAGATGAGAGTGGTAATTAAGGGTTCGAGCTGTGGGGCTCGAGGCTGGATGGAAGAAGAGCGCAGGCATGAAGCAAAGTCGTAGCTGCTTTCCACAACTTATTCATCCCACGGATTCAGGAACTGCTCGCTGGCCCAAAGCTGGGAGGCCTGGAACATCCTAAGACCATGGTGGCAGTGGCCTCTGTTAGTATTATTTCGTTCTTACAGCATTATACAGCCATTCAACTCTCTCACACTGAGCGTGCTACCTAATATGGCAAATACAAGTACGATCTAGCCGGCTGATTGGCCAAAGTATTGTAAATGACAATGCGTTACATGGAGTCTTTAGGAAGCAGTGAAACCAGTCAGAGGACTAACCAAACACTACTAAATGAAAATATATGCCACATATGAGAGTGAATTTCGAATTTTGTTCAGTGAGATGACCCAGTTTGGTGACTGCTACTGTGATGCCCCAGCAATTAGTTCTGGGCCCTGTGAGATGGAAGAATGAATACTGTTGGAGCCTTTAGATGGACGTTGTAGTGGCGCAGAGGGCAGACTTGGCAGCTTGACCTGCTGTCTCGTTCACCTGCATACCAACATGGCCAGGGTCCCAGCAAAAGACGATCTCAATCCCCATCGACTCAAACAAAGACAGATGGTGAAGTAGGCCGAATAAACGGGTGAGAAAGTTTATCCTAAATGTTGTGGGTGTGCATTTGTTTTCTGTACCTAATTGCGTCCTGACGACGAAGGGGTTGATCGGAAGTATAATTATCATGTTTATGATATACACGTTTATCAACCAAGCAACTCCTACGCACATGTATTCAATAAACCGTTCTGATTCAACAAACGATGTTACGTCCCAGTGCTTTCCTACGATACTGCTGTTCTGACGTCATAGATGATCTGTTTCTTGTTATCAATTTAATACTCCAGTGACTGTAAACACGCCATTGCTTGATTATTGCAATAGACCATGCGTCACCTCTCCATCTCGAAGCGGGAAGCCTTTCCTCATCGGCTGCAGAACCACCCCCAAACGGCCCCGTTCAGGGCCTTATTGGCTCAAGAAAGAACAATTATCGGTTGCTTGTCATTAATTCTCTTTTGGTCACTCTATACAACCGACCCCGACACTCCACTCTCCACAACTGCATAATTCATTCAGCAATGCCACACTCTCTCTCTCTCTCTCTCTCTCTCTCTCTCTCTCTCTCTCTCTCTCTCTCTCTCCTCTCTCCCCTCCTCTCTCTCTCTCGCTCTCTCTCTCTTTCTCTCTCTTCTCTCTCTCTTTCTCTCTCTCCCTCCCTCCCTCCCTCCCTCCCTCACCTCATCCCTCCCTCCCCCCCCTCTCTCTCTCTCTCTCTCTCTCTCTCTCTCTCCCTCTCTCTCTCTCTCTCTTTCTCTTACTCTCCCGAGGGGAGGGGGTGGCGTGGGGGTTGAGTTTATCATTAGCCAAAAACGTATTCTAAATTTCTATAAACTTTGTAAGTATAACAGTCGCTCGGCTATGTCCGTATAACCACTGTTCGCGGCTTACATATTCTGGATATACAGTAATGAATAAATGATGTATGTGTTACTAAAAGAGACCTTGCTCTATCCACCTGCTCCTGAATCCTGTCCCTCGCGGGATGCTGAGGTTACCCTAACAGGACGGCACTTGCGTGGTGGTTCTGCATAGATTCTTTATTCGTGGACTAGCAAGCTTCGCCAGCTACATGTACACTCGCTTGACAGGAGTATGGCAAAAGACAATTAACTGTCCAGAGGGTAAAAATGATATTAAGGAGAGAGAGAGAGAGAGAGAGAGAGAGAGAGAGAGAGAGAGAGAGAGAGAGAGAGAGAACGAACGAACTCTTTATTGTATAGGCCTTCGGCCCAGTACAAGGACTCAGTATCACGAGTATAAATATCACATTTCACGATGTAGACCTCCTTCTCTTAAACGCATGGAGTAAGTATGAGCTCACAGACCTTATTCTCTCTCTTTCATTATTTGAAAAGCACATAATCAGACTTTCCTGCATAGTTAGCCCAAAACAAAAGTTTAAATATTTCATTCTAATATCTTCATAGGCTGGACACACAAATAGGAAATGTAGTTCATCTTCGTGGTTTTCATTACAACTAGGACACAGCAACGTACCTGCAGTTGGTTCCTTGAATCTATATCGATGTACAGATAGTTCACTGATGCCTAAACGAAATCGTATGTACAGATCCCTAAAAATAGGTTTGTCCAGATCATAGAGATATTGTTCCAACTTATGACTACATTTGAATACTTTATAAAATGAATATCTCTCACTTGTTTGCAACGTAGCATCCCAACGTTCTGTATAACGACAGATCAGCCTACGCTTTAATTCCTTAATGAAAGCGTTTTCTTCCTGGACTTCCTGTCGTCTCCAAATATCGTGAAACTCATACTCAAACAGTATATTCTTTATCTTAATTGCCCAACAATCATTTGAATTAGTTGTACCGATCATCATTTGGTATATCTTCTTGGGGTATCTTTTTTCATCCATCTTCAGTATCCGCAGCCAATATTTCACACAGCGTAGAATAGCTCCGATGTACAATGGATAGCGACCTGTGTCGCCATAAGTCATCAAGTTAGGAGTTCCATTTGACACGTTGAGAAAACCTTTTATCATGTACAGGTGAACTCTCTCAATCTCTTCACAACTGTGCACGCCCCAAACCTCTGCTCCGTAAAGCAAAATTGGCTGAATTTGAACATCGAAT